>JAVJIF010017366.1:0-99168 GCA_038442645.1 Agave tequilana
TGAACAAATAATGCGGAATTAAAACTAAGTTGACCAAATTAAACTTCTTTTAATTGAACACTTATGTATAACACAAGAGTGTTGCCGAATTCCCCTGCGAGGCTCTGGACAAACTCCTCTAGATTCCCCTTGAATGGGTTGAGGTGCCGCGTTGGCTCTCTTGTTGAATACTAGTGTTAATAACAATCCCAAGCAAGTATAGCAATTTTTAGCACATAGGTATATCATGCATATAAGAGATAAAGACTATAAAGTAATGCAAGATATAAGTGAGACAAAAAGAGTAAGAGAGCAAGAGTGAGCAATCGCAAACACAAAGGTTTGTTTCGAGGTTCGAGCACACTTGCTCTACATCCCCGCCTTCGACACACGAAGGATTTCCACTATGTAAGATCCCACCGGATCTCTCCTCGGTGCCGCAACACCTACAAGCTCTCGGACTCCAAAGTCCCTTACACACGCAAGTCCACCGACTCGCCGAGGCCGCACCTCAAACCAAAGAGTTCACAACCGAACTCAACCACCAACGAGCACACTTGCCCGTATCCTCAAAGAACAAAGAAAAATCTCTTTGATGATCACAACACTTGATCACCTAAAGAGCACTCTCACTACAACACACCTATAGGAATATCTAGCAATGGATAGCTCAAGTGTGGTGTGAGAAAAGTAAGGAAAGACTATGGTGAAAATCTCAAAGAATTACTAAAACACTCTCTTGATAAAAACTCCCTTTAAGATGGGAAGTATTTGCACTCAATTATGTGGAGAGAACTTCTGAATCAGTTGGAAAAACTAGCTCAAAGGTCTCCAAAATCTTCTACCAAAAACAGTTGACAAGACCCCCTTTTATAGGCTGTCAGAAAATAGAGCCGTTGGGGCTCTGTCAGTGCTACCGGTCGACCGGTCCCGGTCGACCGGCAACGGTCAAAAATGTGACCGTTGCAGCCTCCGGTCGACCGGCCCGGTCGACCGCGCAACTGGAGAAGAGAGTTACTCTCTGTCGGTCGACCGGCCCGGTCGACCGATAATTCCCGAGAGCAAAGCTCTCTGAAGCGGTCGACCGGCCGGTCGACCGTTCTCCAGTGCACACTGGCGTGCACGTCGTGCACGTCCGGTCGACCGACCCGGTCGACCGGCCTCTGTCAGTTCTGAAAAATCAGAACTGGCAGAACCAGAAAATAGGGATTAAGGATTGGTCTTTTGGCTTAATAAAATCCCAGAAATTCACAGTAAATCCAGAAAAATAGTTTCAATCAAAATAAAAACTGTTTTTCTAAAATATGTTTTTCTAAAACTTGTTTTCCATAACTTCACAAAATACAAAAACAAGATATTTTGAACTTATAAAGCAAAGTGTGTATGGATATGATCACCACACAATCAAGATGAAATATCTAGTTTTTGACATAAAGCACTAAACTTGTTTTGGTTAAAGGATATGTATATAAGAAATTACCAAAACCCAAAGTAGATATTTGTCATAAGGAAAATCTCATCAAATACAAAAACAAGATATACTTTTAAAGCATAGTGTGTATGGATATGATCCACTACACAAATAAGATGAATATCTAGATTTTGACATAAGGCTCTAACATGGTTTTGGATATAAGATATGTATACATGAATACAAAAACCAAATTGTATTTTATCACAAATGAAAATCTTTTATGAAAATCATTCTATCAAGAGTTCTATCAAGAGTGTGTGTGTGATATAGACTTGAGCAATCCACCAACTATTCTATCCTTTACATTTTATCTAAAATAAATCTTATAAAAACAAACCTAGACTCAAGTCTTCATCTTCTTGAAGTCTTCACTTGAAGTCTTCTCATCTTCTTGACTTGGTCCACATGCAATCCACCGAGCTCATCTCTAGATGTGATCTTGATGCATAGGCTCGTGAATCAACCGGTGCTAGCTTCCAACTTGACTTTAAATCCTTTGTTGAAGCTCCACACCTACTAAGATCTTGATAAGGAATCTGTCACTAATTAAACACAAGATCATTAGTAATCATAACTTCATGAGTTGATCATCATCAAAACTAGGGTGATAGGCCTTTGGGCCAACAATCTCCCCCTTTTTGATGATGACAAAACTCATGACGTTATATATGCATGGATTAAAGTAAAGCTTCAAAGAAGCTCCCCCTTAACTCATGCATACAAAATAAATAATAAATATGATCATGAAGCACATGAATATGGATGCAAATATGGAGATGCAACAAGCATAAATCAAATCTTTTTACTCCTATTTGCATAAATCAAAACACATATGCATAAATACAAATCTTAATTCCCCTTAAGTAAGAAGGACAAATACTTCTCGAAGGACAAATACTTCTCCCCCTTAAGCAAGGAAATCATGCATATATATCAAAACAAAAACACCATACTTCTCCCCCTTTTGTCAATCATCAACAAAGGGTTCAAAGTAAAATCAAATCAACAAATTTTCTCCCCCTTTATGTCAAAAATAAAGAAGTCAAGAGGGCGATACAAATCAAAAATTTTGAATTTTTCTCATCAAAACAAAATCATTAATTCTATTTTATCAAAACAAATTTTGAATTTTCTCTTTGATATCAAATAAAAATATTGATACCATTTAAAATCTAATGCATAAGCTTGAAAAATAAGATTTGAATTAAGCTTAGCATTAACAACACATGAAGAATTCGAACTAGTTAAATGAGAGTGTTTAACAACTAGTACGAAATCCTTCTATCAAGGAATAAATCTAAGGATTTTCATGAAATAGCAATGAAACACAAAACACTCAAACACTCTAATCTATAAAGTCCAAATAGTTTCAAAAGAAGTGAGTGTACTAATGTTATGTGAAACATGGCATCATGAAAATGGCAATAAGGTACAATATTCCTTAGAAAATCATAAACATCAAAATCATCTCACATTTTTTTATTAAATCATTGAAAACAAAATCTATATGTCAAGATATATGTATGTTTTGACAATACATGAAATATACATACATATCTCTTAAACTCAAGTGAGTCTATATGAATGGATTTGCATTGAAGGCAAAAGACTCAAGAGTTATACATGTATATTTTAAGGTTGGCAAAATACACATATACATGAAATAAAATCAAGATAGGCATAACAAGTATAAATGACCGAATCATCAAAACTAGCCTATACACATGCATATAGTGAATACAAATGAGCATGAAGTTCAAATATATAAGTCAATTGTAGTTCACTATTCATATATGTATAAATACAAGTTTTGACACATTCTACATTTAAGCATGTAAATGCCACAAGAAGCACATAAAATCTTAAAACATGAACATGCTATGAATGATATTATGAAAATAAAAGCATGTACATAAATAAAATAGGAGTTTAGAAATTGTTACCAACTCCAAAGCTCTAGCATGGTGGTTGATCCACCAAAGCTCCTTGATAGCGATGCAACCCAAAAGTATATCCATCATGTCCAAGTGCATCCACTACCAAGGTACCATCCCTCTCACGTTTTGTGAGAGCCCTCACCTACATCACAAGCAAAAGGTGGGGGTTTTGGTACCCATATTTTCTTGGGTCCTTTGGGGTTAGCTTTATTATAAGGAACCCAAAATCCTTTAGACATAGCAAAATATAAGTTATGCTTCTTATCAAAACAATATTTGCTAAATGGCCTTTGCGACCACAATGTGTACAAGTGTACACCCTATCATGATGCTTATGAGTGTGATTGTGATCGTGATGTGCAACATAAGCATGAGCATGATGTGTATGTGCATGAGCATGGGGAACTTGTTTCTTTTGAAACAAAGATTCCAACTTAGAATGATTGAATGCACATGTGCTCAAATTAGAGCTCAAATTTTCTATCTTATTTTCAAATTCTTAATCTCATTAGTTGTGGCATGTAAAGCATGGTGAGATAAAGAATCATTTTTCTTTTTCTTTTGAAAAACATTATCCTTTTCTTTTTCAACAAATTTTCTTTTAAAGATTTATTTTCTTGAAAAACGATTTCCTTTTGTTTTCCACCAAATCAATCTTATCCTTCAAAATAGTGTTCCCTTCACATAAATCATTTAATTTTGAAAATAAGGAAACATTCTCATTTTTCAAAACTTTATTTTCTTTTTCTAAACATGCAAGTTTATTTCTAAAAGAATCATTTTCTACATGCATGCAATCAATGTTCTTTTTCAAATTCTTGTTATCTTTTTCCAAGCATGCAATGTTACCTCTAAAAGAGTCATGTTCTACATGCATGCAAGCAATATCCTTTTTCAAATTTTTATTTTCCTTTTTAATTATGTCATATTTCTCAAGCAATAATTGGCAAAATGTATTAAGCTCATCATATGACATATTAACATCCTCATCCTCGGATTCGGTAGTTACCTCAAGGGGGTTATCCCCTTGGACCATATAGCACACGTTGGAGATGTCGCTTCCAACGTCCGAATCGCTCCCCGCATAGTATAGATCCTTTTCGCCAAGGGAGATGAGGGGTGTTCCATACTACAAAAGCCGAATCAAGATTAGTCATCTTAGACAAATAATCATTATCTAAGCAAGATACTAAAGCATGTAGGGCTTTTGCATTAGCCTCAATGTTCTTACCATTTAAGCAATATTCTTTATTAGTTGTGGCAAGATATACACTAAGGCCAAGTCCTTTGAGGAACAAAGACATCTTAACCTTCCAAATTTGGATGTTAAGAATGTCAAAGGTGGGTGGTGACATGAAGTCCATGGTGAGGTGTGTGTGTACAAAAATATTGTGATTAGCCCAAAAGAGGATCTTTAACTCTTAGGTTGTTAGACCCAATATCAAGAGCACTAGCTCTGATACCATTGAAAGATCACCTAGAGGGGGGGTGAATAGGTGATGGCTAATCTAATGGTCACTTATGAACAAATAATGCGGAATTAAAACTAAGTTGACCAAATTAAACTTTTTTATGAACACTTATGTATAACACAAGAGTGTTGCCGAATTCCCCTTGCGAGGCTCTGGACAAACTCCTCTAGATTCCCCTTGAATGGGTTGAGGTGCCGCGTTGGCTCTCTAGGTGAATACTAGTGTTAATAACAATCCCAAGCAAGTATAGCAATTTTTAGCACAAAGGTATATCATGCATATAAGAGATAAAGACTATAAAGTAATGCAAGATATAAGTGAGACAAAAAGAGTAAGAGAGCAGAGGAGTGAGCAATCGCAAACACAAAGGGTTTGTTTCGAGGTTCGAGCACACTTGCTCTACATCCCCGCCTTCGACACACGAAGGATTTCCACTATGTAAGATCCCACCGGATCTCTCCTCGGTGCCGCAACACCTACAAGCTCTCGGACTCCAAAGTCCCTTACACATGCAAGTCCACCGACTCGCCGAGGCCGCACCTCAAACCAAAGAGTTCACAACCGAACTCAACCACCAACGAGCACACTTGCCCGTATCCTCAAAGAACAAAGAAAAATCTCTTTGATGATCACAACACTTGATCACCTAAAGAGCACTCTCACTACAACACACCTATAGGAATATCTAGCAATGGATAGCTCAAGTGTGGTGTGAGAAAAGCAAGGAAAGACTATGGTGAAAATCTCAAAGAATTACTAAAACACTCTCTTGATAAAAACTCCCTTTAAGATGGGAAGTATTTGCACTCAATTATGTGGAGAGAACTTCTGAAATCAGTTGGAAAAACTAGCTCAAAGGTCTCCAAAATCTTCTACCAAAAACAGTTGACAAGACCCCCTTTTATAGGCTGTCAGAAAATAGAGCCGTTGGGGCTCTGTCAGTGCTACCGGTCGACCGGTCCGGTCGACCGGCAACGGTCAAAAATGTGACCGTTGCAGCCTCCGGTCGACCGGCCCGGTCGACCGCGCAACTGGAGAAGAGAGTTAACTCTCTGTCGGTCGACCGGCCCGGTCGACCGATAATTCCCGAGAGCAAAGCTCTCTGAAGCGGTCGACCGGCCCGGTCGACCGTTCTCCAGTGCACACTGGCGTGCACGTCGTGCACGTCCGGTCGACCGACCCGGTCGACCGGCCTCTGTCAGTTCTGAAAAATCAGAACTGGCAGAACCAGAAAATAGGGATTAAGGATTGGTCTTTTGGCTTAATAAAATCCCAGAAATTCACAGTAAATCCAGAAAAATAGTTTCAATCAAATAAAAACTGTTTTTCTAAAAATATGTTTTTCTAAAACTTGTTTTCCCATAACTTCACAAAATACAAAAACAAGATATTTTGAACTTATAAAGCAAAGTGTGTATGGATATGATCCACCACACAATCAAGATGAAATATCTAGTTTTTGACATAAAGCACTAAACTTGTTTTGGTTAAAGGATATGTATATAAGAAATTACCAAAACCCAAAGTAGATATTTTGTCATAAGGAAAATCTCATCAAATACAAAAACAAGATATACTTTTAAAGCATAGTGTGTATGGATATGATCCACTACACAAATAAGATGAATATCTAGATTTTGACATAAGGCTCTAAACATGGTTTTGGATATAAGATATGTATACATGAATACCAAAAACCAAATTGTATTTTATCACAAATGAAAATCTTTTATGAAAATCATTCTATCAAGAGTTCTATCAAGAGTGTGTGTGTGATATAGACTTGAGCAATCCACCAACTATTCTATCCTTTACATTTTATCTAAAATAAATCTTATAAAAACAAACCTAGACTCAAGTCTTCATCTTCTTGAAGTCTTCACTTGAAGTCTTCTCATCTTCTTGACTTGGTCCACATGCAATCCACCGAGCTCATCTCTAGATGTGATCTTGATGCATAGGCTCGTGAATCAACCGGTGCTAGCTTCCAACTTGACTTTAAATCCTTTGTTGAAGCTCCACACCTACTAAGATCTTGATAAGGAATCTGTCACTAATTAAACACAAGATCATTAGTAATCATAACTTCATGAGTTGATCATCATCAAAACTAGGGTGATAGGCCTTTGGGCCAACAATATATATTATATATATATATTATATATATATTATATTATACACACACACACACACCACACACACACACACACACACAACACACACCACCACACACACACATATATATATATATATATATATACACATACATACATACATACATATGTATACGTATATATATATATACATATGTATATGTATGTATATATATACATATGTATATATATATATATATATTATATATATATACATATGTATATGTATGTATATATATATAGATTATATATATATATACATACACACACACATGTGTACACACACACACACACACCACACACATATATAGACACACACAAACACACACATATACATATACATATACATATATAGACACACACACACACACACATTACATATACATATACATATATAGACACACCACAATAAACATATCCATATATATATATATATATATATATATTATATATATATATATATATATATATATATATATATATATATATCTATATAGAGAGGAGAGAGAGAGAGAGAGAGAGAGAGAGAAAAGTGTCCCTAGTAGATCTCCTTAGATTGTAATCTAAGAGAACGGCCTAAAACTCCAACATCACGATTTATTTTCACGATCCGACCGTACATTATCATATTCATGTTATAAGTTGTGCGGATATAAAAAATCACGTGATTTGAAGTCTATTTACTCTATTTTCTTTGGGTTCAAACATTAACGGTTTTTAAACAGTAGAACAAAATAGAACGATTAGATCATGAGTAACGACTTCAAATCATGTGATTTTTTATATGCGTACATCTTATAGCATGAATATGATAATGTGCTGTCAGATCGTGAAAATAAAATCGGGATGTTGGAGTTTTAAGCCGTCTCCTTAGATTGTAATCTAAGGAGATCTACTAGGAGCACTTGACCCATACACACACACACATTGATATATATACATGTGTGTGTGTGTGTGCGCGCGCGTGTGTGTATATATATACACATCTATATACACACACACATATATATTTGTAAGCACCTAGAGGGGGGTGAATAGGTGACTAGCTAATCTAATGGTCAATTAATGCGGAATTAAAACTATTTATGCAAACTAAAACTTCTAAGGCTAAACACACCATGTATAACACAAGAGTGTAGCCGGATTCCCCGTGACGGGCTCTGGACTAACTTCTCAAGATTCCTCTAAATAAGAGTTGAGGTGCCGCGTTGGCTCTCTTGTTGAATACAAGTGTTAGCAAACAATCCCCAAAGCATATAACATATGAGCACAAATATATATCAATCATATAAAGATGAAAGCAATATAAGCATGCAAGATATAAATAAGTAAAAGATAGAGAGAGCAATCGCAAACACGAGAGAATTGTTTCGAGGTTCGAGCACACTTGCTCTACGTCCCCGCCTTCAACACTATGAAGGATTTCTACTAAAATCGATCCCACAGATCACTCGGTGCCGCAACCCCTACAAGGAGTTCCCACTAGAACTCTTGGACTCTCTAATCCCTTCACTCGTTCCCGCAAGAACTACACACCGTAAGCCCACTAGCTTGCCGAGGCCGCACCTCTACAACGAGCTCTCACTAGAACTCGAAACCACGCGCAACACCAAATCCGCCTCCTCAAAGCAAAGATGTAAACTTTGGTGATCTAAACACTTGATCACCTCAAATCCTCTCACAACAAAGATCCCTATAGGATAGGTATAGCAATGGATCTCTCCTTTTGAATGGTGGAAAACACAAGAATCACTTTTGAAAACTCTTGATAAACTCTCCTTTTGAATGGAAGTATTTAGCTCTAAAACAAGTGTAAAAATCTCTTAAAAGGAGTAAAAACTAGCTTCAAAATCCACTAAAAATCTTATACAAAACAGTCCATGGGAGCCTCCCTTTTATAGGCTAGAAAAACTAGCCGTTGGGAAAAATTTCAGCTGGACGCTTGTCGGTCGACCGGCCCGGTCGACCGTGGCCTGGAACAGAGAGCAGAGCTCTCTGCCGGTCGACCGACCCGGTCGACCGGGGCTTTCCAGAGAGCAGAGCTCTCGGACGGTCGACCAGATCGGTCGACCGGCCCTCCAGCCAGACTGGCGTGCACGCTTGTGCACGTCGGTCGACCGACTCCTAGCTCGGTCGACCGGCCCGGTCGACCGATATAAGCCAGAAACAGGGATTATGAGTATTGAAAACTTGGCTTTTTGACTTAAATAAAATCCCATAAAATCTCTAAAAATCTACAAAAATAGTTTCAGTATTATACTTTGATATACAAACATGTTTGAGTAAAATCAAGACATGTTATAAAAATTTTGAACTATTTTTGTAACTTAGAAATTTTGGCTCAAAACAAATCTGTATTTTTCAAAATAGATTTTTCCAAAACTTCTCCAAATACAAAACAATATTTTAAACACTTTTAAAGCATAGAGTGTATGGATATGATCCACTACAGATACATGATGAAATATCTATGTTTCTGACAATAAGCACTAAATATGTTTGGTTAAAACACATGTATATATTAAACTCCAAAAACCAAAATGGTATTTTTCCAAAATGAAAACTCTTTTGTATTTTTCAAAATAAAATCTCTTTTATGCAAACACATCTAAATTGTGTGTGAATGTATATGGTATACTTGAGCAATCCACCAGCTATTCTATCCTTTACATTTTATCTAAAAATAAATCTTAACAAAACAAACCTAGACTCAAGTCTTCTCTTGAAGTCTTCACTTGAAGTCTTCTCCTCTTTCTTGACTTGGTCCAAACATGATCTAAAGAGCTAGACTCCTCTTGAGTACTTGATGCGGTCTTGATGCATAGGCTCTTGAATCAAACCGTATTAGCTCCAAAACTTGACTTTAAATCTTTTGTTGAAGCTAAACACCTACTAAGATCTTGATCACAAATCTGAGACCAATTAACACAAGATCATTAGTACTATAACTACATGAGTTTAATCATCATCAAAACTAGAGTGATGGGCCTTGGGCCAACAATCTCCCCCTTTTTGATGATGACAAAACTTATGGAGTTATATATGCATGGATTAAAGTAAAGCTTCAAAGAAGCTCCCCCTTAACTCATGCATAACAATAAGAAATAAGATATTCAATGAAGTACATGAAACTAAACAAACATATATGCATCAATATGGTGAGAGACAAAACAAAAATCCAAAAGCTTTTTCCAAAAACTTTTCTCCCCCTTTTGTTTAAACTTTCAAAACATTCTCCCATTTTGTAAAACAAAGATGCATAAACACAATGCATAAACATGCATAACTCAATATATGCAAAAACTCAAATATGCATATATAAACTCAAATCTTTCTCCCCCTTTTTGTCAATCATCAACAAAGGGGTTAAAGTAAACACAAGGCAATGTTCTCCCCCTTTTTTATCAAAAACAAAATCAACAAAGGGGTGAAATCAAATCAACCAATAAGAGATATATGCGATATACATTCATGAAGAGGAAGACGCTAAGTTAACTTTCCTACATATATGCATTACATGAAGAAGGGATGACAAGCCCTAACTCACATAACGCATATTATGCAATGCATAAGTGGAGATGTGAAGCTCCCCCTGCACACGTGTATCACATAAAGAAGAGTTGTCAAGCTCCTCAATATAAGATAAACTCAACATGAATCTATATGTAGAAGAGATGTTAAGCTCCCATTGCATATAGGCAATACATATCAAAATATTTTTAAAGCAAATTTTTTGATAATTACTTAAATTTTGAAATTTACTCATGGTAATAAAACACATTTTGAGATACCTTTATAAATAAATAAATTTTTAAGATACTAATTGTAAATAAACAATACAAATTTTGAATTCTTCAACAAATCAATTTGATATATCACAAGAATTTTATACCATATGAAATAGGGATTTGTGTTACTAATTGAATTGAAAAATTGAAATCGAAACATTTTACATTTTGATACCAATGAAAGAAAATATTTTGATACCAATTTAAATTTAAACTCAATTGGAAATTGAAACATATTGATACCATTGAAATATATGGATACCAATTGAAAAAATAGATACCAATTGAAATAATGCATAAACTTATAAAAAGTACCAATTGAGAATCAATTAAATCAAGATTTAATTCAAGCTTAGCATAAACATACTTTGTGCTTTAAATATGTAAATATCTTGCAACTCAAGCACAAAAATCAATATGTGTATGAAAAGAGAATACCAATAGAAATTGATATTATTTGAAATGAGAAGGCATACATATATAGAAAACAAAATATGAGTATATACAAAAAAAATATCAATTGAGATACCAATTGAAAATATGATATAAATCAAGTATAAAACTCATAATAAACCACCCTTTTCATGCATAAGATAAAAGATTTTCAATAAGGCATATAAGGCATGCTCGCCCATCCGCCGCCCCCTTAACGGGGTTGGTAGGGGTTTTCAAAAACACAAGTTTGAAAAATTTTTATTGTGAAAATACTACCAAATGAAGAATAAATCTAGTTAAAGTATTTTTGAAAATTAGTTAAAGATCCTTCAAATATGAAATCAAATCATATGTATATCATGAAACATACTAAATACATAGGAGTTGACACTCGAAATCTATGAAGCATAAAAGTTCTCATGAAAATAATGTCATGAGTAAACAAATGGAGTGTGAGTGTACAAGCAACATGTGAATAGCATTTTTCATGAAGCTAAGCAATTAGGCTCAAAAAACATGAATATTTTTTATCAAACAAATATGAAAATCATAAAGATTTATTTTTTATTTGAAAACAAACTTCAAGGTATATGTATGATTTATCCAAAGCTAACAATATGCATACATATCCCAAACAGAAAAGAGTCTATGATATGACTTACATGAAGGCAAGAGACTCAAGGGGTATACATGTATAATTATTAGTTTTGAACAAAAATAGCATATACATGAAGTAAAACATGTAAATAGGCAAAACAAGTGTAAATGAGGAAATCATCAAAACTAGGCTATACATGTGCATATAGTGAGTACAAATGAGCAATGAAGTGTAAACGTATATGAATCAAATGTAGCTCACTACTTGTATAAGTATATACACAAGTTTTGACAAAAACTACATCTAAACAAGTATTTACCACATGAAGTACAAATACAAAATATGAATTTTTAACAAACACTAACACATGCTAAAAAATCATCAATTATAAAAGCATGTATAAATTAGGAGTTTTAGAGATAGTTACCAACACATGAACTATACTCCAAATCTCCAAAACATGGTGGTCGTCCCACTAAACCTCCTTGATAGCGGTGCATTAAATGTATGTCCATCAAGTTCATGTGCATTCACCATCAAGGCACCAACTCTCTCACGTTTTGTGAGAGCCCGCACCTACATCAAATGCAAAAGGTGGGGATTTTGGTACCCATTTTCTTTTGGGTCCTCGGGGGTTAGCATTGTAAGGAACCCAAACATTCTTATTAGCAAAATTTAATGAATTTATTCTATCATAACAAAATCTTGCTAAATGGCCTTTGCGGCCGCAATGTGTACACTTGTGCACTCTACTATGCACATGTGAATGAGTATGATCATGGCGTGCAAAATGTGCATAAGCATGTTGTGGGCGATGTGCATGAACATGGGGAACTTATTTCTTTTGAATCAAGGATTCCAATCTTTTATGGTTAAATGCACAATTGCTCAAAGTTGAGCTCAAACAATCTATTTTATTTTTCAAAAATTTAACTTCATTTTTATCAATGGTTGTGGCATGAAAAGCATGATCAATAGTCTTTTTCTTTTTAGAAACATTTTTTTTCTTTTTCAACAATTTTTCTTTTCAAATAAGTGTTTTCATGCAAAGCAATTTCCTTTTGTTTTTTCACCAAAACAATTTTATTTTTCAAAGAAGTATTTTCTTCACAAAGATCATTTAGCTTAGAGGACAAGGAAATATTCTCATTTTTCAAAACTCCATTTTCTTTTGAAATGTATGCAACTTTATTTTGAAATGAATCTTTTTCTACCAAAATGGAATCATATTTATTTTTCAATTTCTTATGATCTTTTTTAAGAAAATCATATTTTTCAAGGAGTTGTTGACTAAAAGATGCAAGTTCATCATATAATATATCAACATCCTCTTCTAACTCGGATTCGGTGTTTACCTCAATGGGGTTATCCCCTTGGACCATATAGCATACATTGGAAGCTTTACTTCCAACATCTGAGTCGCTCCCCGCATAATATTGTTCTTATTCGCCAAGGGAGATGATGGTGTTCCATACTACAAAAGCCGAGTCAATATTAGCAACCCTACATAAATAATCATTATTTATGGTACTCTTCAAAGCATGAAAGGCTTTTAAGTTAACCTCAATATACTTGCTATTATTAACATATGAGTCTTTAGTAGTAGCAAGATAAACATGAATGCCTAGGCCTTTGAGGTACATAGACATCTTAACCTTCCAAATTTGGATGTTAAGAATATCAAAGGTGGGAGGTGACATGAAATCCATGTGTGTGTAAACAAATATTGTGATTAGCTACAAATGAGGATCTTTAACTCTAGGTTGTAAGACCCAAATCAAGAGCACTTGGCTCTGATACCAATTGTAATCACCTAAAGGGGGGTGAATAGGTGACTAGCTAATTTAATGGTTAATTAATGCGGAATTAAAACTATTTATGCAAACTAAAACTTCTAAGGCTAAACACATCAAGTATAACACAAGAGTGTAGCCGGATTTCCCGTGAAGGGCTCTGGACTAACTCCGCAAGATTCCTCTAAATAAGAGTTGAGGTGCCGCGTTGGCTCTCTTGGTTGAATACAAGTGTTAGCAAACAATCCCCAAGCATATAGCAATATGAGCACAAATATATATCAAGCATATAAAGATAAAAGTAATATAAGCATGCAAGATATAAATAAGTAAGAGATAGAGAGAGCAATCGCAAATACGGGAGAATTATTTCGAGGTTCGAGCATACTTGCTCTACGTCCCCGCCTTCAACACTATGAAGGATTTCCACTAAAATCGATCCCACCGGATCACTCGTTGTCGCAACACCTACAAGGAGTTCCCACTAGAACTCTTGGACTCTCTAGTCCCTTCACTCGTTCTCGCAAGAACTACACACCGCAAGCCCACTAGCTTGCCGAGGCCACACCTCTACAACGAGCTCTCACTAGAACTCGAAACCACGCGAACACACAAGTCCGCCTCCTCAAAGCAAAGATGTAAACTTTGGTGATCTAAACACTTGATCACCTCAAATTCTCTCACAACAAAGATCCCTATAGGATAGGTATAGCAATGGATAGCTCAAGTGATTGTGAGAAAAACAAGGATGGAAGTTGTGATGGAAAACTCTTGATAAACTCTCCTTTTGAATGGAAGTATTTGGCTCTAAAACAAGTGGAGAAAACCTCTTAAAAGAGTAAGAAAAACTAGCTTCAAAATCCACTAAAAATCTTATACAAAACAGTCCATGGGAGCCTCCCTTCTATAGGCTAGAAAAACTAGCCGTTGGGGCAAAATTTCAGCCTGGATGGCTGTCGGCCGACCGGCCCGGTCGACCGCCAACGGTCAGAAATCTGACCGTTGGAGCCTCGGTCGACCGGCCCAGTCGACTGTGGCCAGGAACAGAGAGCAGAGCTCTCTGCCGGTCGACCGACCCGGTCGACCGGGGCTTTCTAGAGAGCAGAGCCCTCTGGACGGTCGACCGGATCGGTCGACCGGCCCTCCAGCCAGACTGGCGTGCATGTTTGTGTACGTCGGTCGACCGACTCCTAGCTCGGTCGACCGGCCGGTCGACCGGCAGAAGCCAGAAACAGGGATTATGGGTATTGAAAACTTGGCTTTTTGACTTAAATAAAATCACATAAATTCTCTAAAAATCTACAAAAATAGTGTCAGTATTATACTTTAATATACAAACATGTTTGAGTAAAATCAAAACATGTTACAAATATTTTGAACTATTTTTGTAACTTAGAAATTTTGGCTCAAAACAAAATCTGTATTTTTCAAAATAGATTTTTTCAAAACTTCTCCAAATACAAAAACAAGATATTTTAAACACTTTTAAAGCATAGAGTGTATGGATATGATCCACTACACATACATGATGAAATATCTATGTTTTTGACAATAAGCACTAAAATATGTTTGGTTAAAACACATGTATATATTAAACTCCAAAAACCAAAACGGTATTTTTTCAAAATGAAAACTCTTTTGTATTTTTCAAAATAAAAACTCTTTTATGTAAATACATTTAAATCTTGTTTGTGAGTGTATATAGTATACTTGAGAAATCCACCAACTATTCTATCCTTTACATTTTATCTAAAAATAAAATCTTAACAAAACAAACCTAGACTCAAGTCTTCACTTGAAGTCTTCTCCTCCTTCTTGACTTGGTCCAAACATGATCCAAAGATCTAGACTCCTCTTGAGTACTTGATGTGGTCTTGATGCATAGGCTCTTGAATCAAACCGTGTTAGCTCCAAAACTTGACTTTAAATCTTTTGTTGAAGCTAAACACCTACTAAGATCTTGATCAGAAATCTGAGACTAATTAAACACAAGATCATTAGTACTATAACTACATGAGTTATCAAAACAAGTGATGGGCCTTTGGGCCAACATATATATGTGTGTGTGTGTGTATATATATATATGTGTGTGTATATATATATATCTATGTATATATATATATATGTGTGTGTGTGTGTGTGTATTATATATATGTATATATATATATAGGTATATATGTATATGTATATATATATATATGTATGTATATGTACATAGATATATAGATACAAACACACACACAGATATATAAATATATGTTAGACCAAAGGCCCTTTCACCTTAAATTTGATGATGACTAACTTATGGAGTTGAGTTACTAATAATCTTATGTTTATATAGTTTCAGTAATTGATAAAGATCTTAGTAGGTGATTAGTTTCAACAAAGAATTCAAAATCAAGTTTTAAAGCTATCACATGTTGATTCAAGAGCTCGCACATCAAGATCGCATTTAGTACTCGAGATGAAGTTAAGCTCATGGATCGTGTTTGGATCGAAGTTGTCATGGAGATGAAGATCGACGAGAAGACTTCGGTTTAAGTTGTTTAGTTTATTATTTAGATCTTGTATAAGGATAGTTTAGTTTTGATATGTTCAAGTATATACACACACAAGTTCAATAGTTTTTGGTTTTGATTTAACCATTTTGGATTTTCAAGTATACATATATCGTTTCATGAATAAATTACAATCAAAACAAGTTTACATGTTTTATATGTATGATAGATTTCATCCATATGTATTTATACTTCATATGTTTAGAAAAACTTATTGATGTATCTAGTTCATAATTTCAAGTTTTATTTTTATCAAAACTTAGTTTGGGATTTATAGTCAAAAATATAGATATATCATTTATATGTGTATTTGATTCTATCCATACACACTCTGCTTAAAATAAGTTTCTATATCTTATTTTCATATTTGAACAAGTTTTGGAAAAATCAGTTTTCCATTTTAAGTTCAATTTTTGAAAAATACCATTTTTTTAAGTTTAATTTTCTATACCTCAAAGTATCTCAAATAGTTTGTAATATGTGTTGATTTTTGATCACACATATTTGTACTTCAAATATTAATGTGAACTTATTTTTGTGGATTTTATGTGATTTTATGAAAATTTATAGGTATTTAAAAGGCCACATTTTCTATCCTATAGAACCCAGTCCCTAGCCTACTGGCAGTCGACCGACAGATCGACCGAACCAGGTCAGTCGACCAGTCGGTTGACCGATGTGCACAAGACGTGCATATAGACCTGGACTATATGGTCGGTCGACCGCACGGTAGACCAACTGTAAGAGATTAAGTCTCTGTTTGGCATGGTCGACCGGGCGATCGACCGATAGGCTATTTTGCCTTTGGGGTGATTGACTGACAGGCTCAAACGGTCAAAAATTTGACCGTTGGCTGGTCGTCTGGGCGGTCGACCGACAGCCCATTTTGGGCAGTTTTTGACCCGTTATATTCTGAAGAGACTAAAAATATGGGTTTTTGTGGATGTTTTCATAAAGATTTTCAAGAGAAATTTTAACAGTTTTCTAGTGCCTTCTTGCCCATATTCTAGAGAGTTTTTTAACAAGTTTTTGTACTTCAAATCTTCAACTTTCTTTTGTTTTCAAAGTTTTGAAAAATCAAAGAAAATTATCCTTTGGGAAATTTATTTTGTTTTTCATTTTTCATATCTATCAAGAAATTTTTTTCAAGTATTTTCTTTGTTTCTTTTCCAAAATACTTTGTTTTCTCATATGCATGAGCTATCATCTCAAATCTATCCTTATGATCTTGTTTTGTGAAAAAATAGTTTGTGATCTCTCTAGATCACGAAGTATTGTTTGTGATTATTGGATCACCAAGTTATAATCTTTCTTTGCTTTGTGTTTGGCTTTGTGCCTTCCCTCTTGTATAGAGGTGATTGTGTTTAAGAGAGTGAAGTTGTGTACTCTCGCTATTGAGTTGTAATTACTTGGTGGAGGTCCCTTTGTAGAAGGTCCTGTGTGGACACAGTGAAAATCCTTCTGTGTGAAGGCGGGGACGTAGAGCGGTGGCTCGAACCTCAAAACATATCCTCATGTTTGTGTTTGGATCTCTCTTTCTCTCAACTCTCATCTCTTTATATCTTGTATTGTTGCTATTATTGCTCATTCATTTACATGCTTGATATAGTTTGTCTGCTCACACGTGTATTGAACCAAGAGAGCTATTAAAGCATCTCAACTCATAATTCAGAGGAATTGTGAGGAGTAGTTCCAGAGCCCTTCACGGGGAATACGGTCTCACTCTTGGTTATACACAGTGTGTGTTTAGCTATTAGTTTCTAATTTTGCATTATTTGTCTTAGATTAGCACTACACCTATTCATCCCCCCTCTAGGTGTACTTTTAATTGGTATCAGAGCTAGCGCTCCTGATATTTGCTTTAACCACCTAAGAGTGTGATCCTTGGATTGTTAATCTTGATTTGCTTCACACATATTAGTTTACACTCATGGATTATCTTGCTCATCCTATATTTTATGATTCTAATATAGATATGTGAAAATTTAAAATGAGTTCATATTTAAAAGCCCTAGGTTTGCATGTTTATCTTGCCAGTATCAAGAAATTCTATTTTGGTAATGACAAGTACATTGAGGCCAATGCACAAGTATTGATTGCACTTAGGCAATCACTTAGCAAAGATTATATTTCATTAGTTTATCATTGTGATTCCGCTTTTACAGTGTGCAACACATTGACTTCTCCCAAGGAATAAACGACAAACATTTTGGAGAAGGAATATATTGTAGATGAGTCTGACCAAGCTTGCGTCATGGTCAAGGGAATGACTCCCTTGAGGTAAATTTAGATACTCATCTAGATGATTATGCTAGTACTTCTAATGATGAACATGATAGTATGGATGCACATGAATTAAATGAAGAGCTTTCAATATTTTGTGAAAACTTACTTTCTAAATATAAGATGTTGAAAAAGAAGAGTTTGAATTTGAAGAAAGAAAATGAAAATTTGTTTTCAAAACTTGATTTGGTTTTGAAGGAGAAAGTTGAGGTTTCAAGTGAAAGAGATTTTTTGAAAACCCAACTTGATCTTATTTTAAATAAGATTTTGAAAAGTAAAAAATGAGTTTGATGTTGTTTTGAAGAAAAATGATGTTTTATTTTCAAAACTAGAATTTATTTTATAAGAAAATGATTCTTTGAAAAATAAAATTACTTTGATTTAAAAGAATTGGATTTTATTTCAATGAAAAATATTTCTATAAAAAATGATTTTGATTCTCATTCTTGTCATGCTCCTATTGATTCATCTTCTCATGATAAGAATAGTGTTTACTCCACATCTTTTTCTATTATAAATAATATATGTGTTTTGAAGAAGAGTGTAGATTGCTTGGGCTCCACTTTGAGCCAATGTGCCATGAATCACACTACGTTGGAATCCATGTTTCAGAAAAAAACATGCTCCACATATGAATGCACACTAATCACTGCCACATGACACCATGTATGCTAATGTACACTTGTACACATTGTGGCCGCAAAGGCCATCTTGTAAAATTTTGTTATGATAGAATAAATGATTTAAATTTTATAAGTAAACATGTTTGGGTTAGAAAAGGTGCTAACCCCAGTGGATTCAAGAAAGTATGGGTACCAAAATCCATTCCTATTTCATTTGATGTAAGTATGAGCTCTCACAAGACGTGAGAATATTGATGCCTTGATGGTGGATGTGTTTCGAGCTCAATGGTCACATTTTTGAATGCATCACTTTTAAGGAAGTTTAGGTGGGAGGACCATCGTGGTTTGGAGATATAGAGAATAGTTCGTATGATTTGGTAACTATCTCTAACTCTTTATTTATGTTTACATCTTTCATTGATAATTTTTAGCATGTTGTGGTTTTAATGCTCATTATGTTTAAATGCGATGTTTATTAGACTTGTGATATACATATATAGTATTTGAGATGCACTCATGTTCATATGGATTGTTATTTTTGTGTTCTCATTTTAGTTTAGCTACTGTGTATATCCTACTTCTAATAACACTTACATTTACACTTATGATTATATTTGTTTTTCAAATATATTTTGGTATTTTTGTGCTTCATGTTTTGATTACATATTTAGATGTAACTTTTATTAAAACTTGTACTTATACCTATACAATTAGTGAGCGATACTTGATTCTTATATTTGGCTGCTTTGTTACTCATGTATACTCATTACATGTATTTGTATAACTTAGTTTTGATGATTCTTACATTTACATTTGTATTCTCTATTTTTTACATGTTTTTGTTTAGCTTCATGTGTATGTAAATTTTATCAAAACTAGATGATATATATGTTCTATCCTTGAGTCACATGTATTTTATGCCATGTACTTTATTGTAGACTCATTTCATGTTTGGATATGTATGTATACTTTAATTTTGACAAAATGTACATACACCTTGAAGTTTGTTTAGTTATGATGAAAAATTGAACTTATATGATTTCTTGTTTATGGAAAAAAGAATTTATTTTATTTTGTTTTGATTGAGCTTCAGTGTCTTATCTCCACGATTTGTTGATTACATGATTTTTATACACTTTATATTTGATGTTTACTCATATATTTTTTTCATGAGCATAAATGTGCTTTATCACTCTTTGAGTGTCGATGATCGTGTGATTTTCATTAAATATATATTTGGTTTGATTCCTTACTTGAAGGATTTCGTACTAGTTTTCAAAATTTTCTTAAAATTAGTTTCGTATTCTTTAAATGGTAGTGTTTTCAAAATATGTTAAAATTATTTTCAAATCTTATTTTTGAAAACTATATCCTTTAAGGGCGGTTTGTTGGGCGACCATGCCTTGTATATTCTTATTGAATATCTCTTTAACATGTGCATGAAAACGTGAAATGTTATGAGTTATATATGATTTTCATGGTATTTCATTTTTGTGTACTCATACTTGTTTTCTATATATATATATATATATATTATATATATATATATATATATATGAGAAAAATGTATATCAGCCCGCGGGCTGAGAGTACTCTCTCAGCCTGCGATGACGTGGCTTGAGTTGTCACCTCACTGACTTGCGGCCCGCTTTTAGGTAGAAGTTAAATTACCAAATACCCCTTATGATAACTTTTCCTTATTGTTTATTATTATTTTTTGCCCTTTTATTTTGCCGCTCTTTATAGGATATAAATTAATTTTCGCCTTATTTCTTTACCTCTTTTTTTGAAAGATGTAGTTTCTCCTTTTCAGCCTGGGATAAATTTTTTTTTGAAAATATAAAATCTTTTCAGATCCATGTTTTCAGCCTGCGATAAAATTCTACTTTATAGTTTAATTTTTTTTGTATATAATGTAGTCAGAGTCTTGGTCGCATTGTACATTTAAACTGCGACCTTAGTCAAAGTCTTTGGTCGCAGTGTACATGGTGAAATGCGACCAAGGTCGCAGTGTTTTTATTGATAAAGATAGCCAGCAACTGCAATCTAGGGTTGCATTACATGGACTGCGACTTTGGTCGCAGTACGTTAAGTAATTATTTTTTTTGAATATAATGTATTCAGAGTCTTTGGTCGCAATGTACATTTAAACTGCGACCTTAGCCAAAGTCTTTTTGTCGCAGTGTACATGGTTAAATGCGACCAAGGTCGCAGTGTGTTATTGATAAAGATAGCCAGCAACTGCAATCTAGGGTTGCATTACATGGACTGCGACTTTGGTCGCAGTACGTTAAGTAAGTGTTGTTTTATTAAGTGTTGTTTTTTGGATTAAGTCATTTTTTGAATCTAAATGAAAAATGAAAAGTTGTCTGTTGTCTGATGCGACTTGGAGTCAGTCCGTGAGACGCGACCTGTCATAAAGATTTTATGAGATCTTTTAACGTCAAGTCTATGTTGACGAACCCCGCACCATTCGTTGTTTCCCGGAGCGGTTGTCTACGCGTCGGTTCTTCATTGGGTTTAGGCGTTAATGTCTTTTAATGCCAAACCGGCGCTGGCGGTTGGAGACGATTAATGCCGACGATTCTGATTAATGAACCATTAATTATGGTTATTATGGGCTGCCTATAAATAGGGCTCACCCTCTCCCTTTAACAGTCCTTAATTAGACTGTTTTCTTTCGAGAGCAATTGCTCTGAGAATTTTCGTCTTCTTCAGAGTCTCTAACAGGTGCCTGCCTCCATGGATGAAGATGACCCTATTGACGAACTTGATCGATGTTCGTCCATAAGGGAAGAAGTCATAGACCTCATCGTCCACAAGGGAAGAAGTCATGGTCCTCGTCGTTCACAAGGGAAGAAGTCATGATCCCTGACGAGGACTTAATCCTCACCGAGATCTGCTCTCACTTGATGCACCAGTCAAGCTTGCTGGTAACGGATGGTCAGAGTGGGTATGGCGGCGGGGGATGTGGTGGGTAGCATTCCTTGTGAGGTCTCAAAACCTCCTCTCTTACCCCAGAAGTGACATCGAGGAAACTCCATGCTCACTGGATAATCTTCTGGTGAAGAGATGTTCATAAACGAAAGATTCTGCTGCCACCAGACCTGCAGGAGAAGATTGCTCTTAGTAGTCAACAAGGGCTCTTCTTGGCTCTTCTGATGTTTTGTCTTCTTGGCTACTTTGATGTTTAGTCTTCTTTGTAACACTCAATCTTATTGATTCTGCTGCCACCAGACCTGAAGAAGAAGATTTCTCTTAGTCAACAAGGGATTTTTTGATGTTTAATCTTCTTGGCTACTGTGATGTTTAGTCTTCTTTGTAACACTCAATCTTATTGATTCTGCTGCCACCAGAGCTCAAGAAGAAGATTGCTCTTAGTCAACAAGGGATTTTTTTGATGTTTTAGTCTTCTTTTGTACTGCTGTATTTGTAACACTTCAATCTTATTGTATAAGAGATCGTTTTGTATCATTTGCACATTCCTGGAGATAAATGCCTGGACATAAATAAAAAGCATATTTGTTTTTTTTAATAAACTACGAACTTTTTCGCAGCCATGCATTGCAAAGAAAACAACTATGATCATAGATGACACTGCGACCAAGGTCGCATAAGATACATTGCAAACAGTAACTACTGTGACCAGGGTCGACACTGCGACCAAAGACTGCGACTAAGCAACTGTTGCGGTGACGTGTCACATCGTCGCAGTGTTGTTGTTGATTAAGACTGAAAACCAGCAATAGCGACCAAGATTGGAGATTATTTTTTTAAGACTGCGGCCATCAACTGCGACCAAAGTCGCAGTGTTGTTGTTGATTATTAAAGACCACCAACTGCGACCAAGGTCGCAGTGATGTTGTTGATTCGTAAAGACCAGCAACTGCGACCAAGGTCGCTTTGTATTTTATTAAGACTAAACACCAACAACTGCGATCAAGGTCGCAGTTTATTTTATTAATATTAAGGTCAGAAACTGCGACCAAGGTAGCAGTGTTGTTGTTGAGTAAGACTAAAGTCCAGCAACTGCGACCAGGGTCGCAGTGTATTTATTAAGTCTGCGTCCAGCAACTGCGACCAATGTCGCAACCTTTCATTTTAAAAATTTTTAAAGTTCAAGTAATATAATTATTAACTGCGACCAAGGTCGCAGTGTTGTTAAGGATAAAGATGGTCGCAGTGTACATGGTTAAATGTGACCAAGGTCGCAGTGTTGTTGTTGATAAAGATGGCCAACAACTGCAGTCTTAGGTCGCTTTACATGGACTGCGACATTGGTCGCAGTACGTTAAGTAAGTGTTTTCCTTTAGATTAACATGCATAGCGACCAAGGTCGCCGTGTTCTTGTTTTATTAAGTGATGTTTTGGATTAAGTCATTTTTTTGAATCTAAATGAAAAATGAAAAGTTGTCTGTTGTCTGATGCGGTCAGAAACTGCGACCAAGGTAGCAGTGTTGTTGTTGATTAAGATTAAAGACCAGCAACTGCGACCTTGGTCGCATTGTATTTATTAAGTCTGCCTCCATGGTCGCAATATTTCAACCGATACATAGTAGTAAAAATGTAATTCACACAAATAACTTTAGAAAACAGATTTATATATATTTAAAAAGAAAAACTCCCATAAATAACTCAATTTGATTTATATATATTTAAAAAGAAAAACAAAATACAATTTTTTAACTTCTAATCGTCGTCATCACCATAGTAATCAGATTCGTCGTCAAGAGTCATGCTTTCGTCTTCTGTATCGCTTTCGTCTTCTGTCTCTTCCTCCTCTTCAGGTACAGTCTCATCGTCGCTTTCTTCCTCTTCATGTTTGTGTTTTGGTTCATCAATGAACTCCCAGAAAGGTTCGTCTGTATCAAGCTCAGATTCTGACCCATAGCGAGACATTGTTTCAGAACTAAACATAAAATCATCATTTGATGATTGGCTTCTTTCCGGTGAAGACGGTGGTGATGGTGAAGACATTGTTTGAATGTATTGGCTTCTTTCCGGTGAAGAGGATGGTATGTTTTTATTCCTTTGCTCATGACCCTTTATATATTTTTAATCCCGGAATTCCAAAAGGTTTAAGCTTTCGGACCACGTGAATATCTCTCAAATATATTTTCTATCTTTTCCCAAAATTGTATACTTCCTAGGTGACTGTTCAGTTATCCAAAACAGTTTAAAAGTTAATACACTATAACTTTAAATTACTTTGAACTCCAAAACAGTACATTATTGCGACCAAAGTCGCATTGGGAACTGATAAATGATTAACTGCGACCATAAATTGCATCCGTAGTAGGATTGCGACTATGGTCGCAGTGTTTAAGAGCAGCAGTCGCAGTTTGGATATGTAATTAAAAGAGCTTATAAGTTAATATATTGAGAAAGAGACCTTACAAAAAAAATAGAATTAAAAGCTTTTAAAAGAAGACAAAATATAATTGAATATCAGAAGATCAGGAAATCCTAATCCTCGTCATTATCACCATCATAAGCAGATTCATCGTCTTCATTCTTCTGCTCTTCCTCTTCATCACTTATTTCCTCATCATCTTGCTGGTTTTGAGGTTTTTTGTTTCACCGATGAACTCCCAGAATGGATCGTCTCTATCAAGCTCTTCGTCTGACCCGTTTGTAGGAAGCGAGCCTACAGCATCAGAGGACATGCTTTCATCAAGCATGTCTCCGTCAAGTGGCAGAGGAATAATGTCTTCTTCACTAACCCACATGAAAAATTCATTATCATCATGAATAGGAGGATCAGTTAATACATTATTTGATGTAGTGAGATAGTCAAAAGGAGTGAAGTCCAGACTGGTATCAGATTCACTAGAATATCCTAAAGACAAAGGACCGGTGGGGGATTGATTGAAGTTGAATTCTGAGTGTTCAGAGGAAGAAGATGGGGAAGACATGATTCAAGAATGAATTTTTTTTTGGAAGTTTTTGAAATCAAATTGAAAAGGAAGAGCAAAATTATAGTTTTTTAGGTATGAGGTAATATATTAGTTACAAGCTTTATATAAAGGTGAATATTGTGGAAGAACATGAATAGTAATAATAATTGTTACAGGTGAGGGTTGAGTATGGTAGGAAGTGGTAAAAAAAATTAAATATTTAATTGAAGACTTATTGCTGGAGAATCCGAAGTACAAATTAACTTTTTATAGAATTGTTTGGCTATATCTTTAGATTACGTATGGTGCACATCTTTCCTTTCTCGAGATTAACATTAGTGCATATCTTTTTTTCTAGACTGGTGTTGTATCACGGTAGATATAATATTAATTACTTCTTTTACAGAAGGCATGAGAAAGAAGATTGCGAATTTGGTCGCAGTACCGAAGGAGGTCGCATTGCTATGCGATAGCATTTTTTTGTCTTGTATTCTTTATTCTGTATTAAGTCTGCGACCATTGAATGTTTTTTTACTTTTGAATGCTAGAAGTCGCAGTCTTCATTTAAAAGGGGTATTTTTGTCCTTTTGATTCACGATTGTTTAGGCGGGATTTTTTGATTTTTTGTGGCGCCCACACTCTGCGACCGATGTGTGGCCTATATTCAGCCACGTCCCGCAGGCTGAGAAACTCTCTCAGCCCGCAGGCTGAGGTACAGATTCCTCTATATATATATATATATATATATATATATATATATATATATATATATGCATCATATTTTAATTATTATTATATTTCTCTGATCATACATACATATATATGATTTTTGAACTAAATTAAAAAAAAAGTTCATACATATTCTTTATAGCACAAATTGATTTCATGCTAAGCTTGATCCATATTCTTAATGATAATTGGTATCTTTACAAGCTTATGCATTAGTTTTATTGGTATTTCATAAAGAGAGAAAAATTCTTTTTTAATTGTATTTATTTTCAATTGGTATCTTACTCCCACTTTTAAGATGAAAAATAACCTTTTTTTATTTAAAATGCTACAATTTAAATATTGGTATCAATAATCTTCAATTGATATTATTCTCAAATTGGTATCTACATTGTATAATGATTTTAATATTTACCTAAAAATTTATGGTTTAAAATTTACTTTCAATTGGTATCATTTCTTTCTATTTGTATCAATTGGTAAAAAGATTGTTACTCTTTTAATTGGTTTCTCTCAATTGATAGTTTTTATTGGTATCAAAATTTTGTTTTAAAATATATTGCCTATATGAAAGGGGAGCTTAACATCTCCTTTACATATAGATTCATGATGAGTGTGGTACATAAAGAAGGGCTTGACATCTTTTCTTTATATAGTACACGTGTGTAGGGAGAGCCTAACATCTCCGTCTATACATTGTATATTTTACTTATATGGGTTAAGGTTTAGTCATTCTTTCTCCATATAATGCATGAATACAGGGGGAGCTAACTTGACGTCTCTTCTCTTCATGAATGTATATCGCATATACATTTATATTGTTTGTTTTTCTTTACCCCTTTGTTGATGAGTGACAAAAAGCGGGAGAAGAATTTGAGTTTATATACACATGTTTTATTAATTGTTTATGCATATATACATGTTTTTATGATACTTATTACATATTTTTTTATTATTGTTTATTGGTATATGAGCTTACATTGAATATCTATTTGTTTATTTGCTATGCATGAGTTAAGGGGGAGCTTCTATTAAGCTTATCTTTAATCCATGCATATATAACCTCATAAGTTTTATCATCATCAAAAAGGGAAGATTGTTAGCCCAAAGGCCCTTTCATCTTAGTTTTGATGATGAGTAACTTATGAAGTTAAGTTACTAATTATCTTGTGTTTATATAATTTCAGATATTAATCAAGACCGTAATAGGTGATTAGCTTCAACAAAGGATTCTAAGTCAAGTTTTGAAGCTATCACATATTGATTTAAGAGCTCACGTGTCAAGATTGCATCTAGTACTCGAGATGGAGTCAAACTCATGGATCGTGTTTGGATCGAGTCATTTTGGAGATGAAGATTGATGAGAAGACTTCAGTTAGGTTTGTTTAGTTTATTATTTAGATCTTGTGTAAGGATAGTTTAGTTTTGATATACTCAAGTATATACACACAGAAAAGTTCAATAATTTTTGGTTTCGGTTTAACTGTTTTAGATTTTCAAGTATACATATACCATTTCATGAATAGATTACAATCAAAACAAGTTTACATGGTTTATATGTATGATGGATTTTATCCAAATGCATTTATGCTTCATATGTTTAGTTATTTTGATGTAACTAGTTCATGGTTTCAAGTTTTGCTTTTAACCAAAACTTAGCTTGGGATTTATTGTCAAAACATAGATATATCAATTATATGTGTATTTGATTCTATCCATATACACTATGCTTAAAATATGTTCTATTTCCTGTTTTTGTATTTGAACAAGTTTTGGATAAATCAGTTTTCCATTTTAAAGTTTAGTTTTTGAAAAATACTGTTTTTGTTTAAAGCTTAATTTTTGATACCTCAAAAATAGTTCAAATAGTTTGTAATATGCGTTAATTTTTTATCACATATATTTGTATATTTGTACTTCAAATATTTATATGAACTTAATTTTTTGGATTTTATGTGATTTTATGAGAGGTATTTAAAAGACCACATTTTCTATTCTATAAAACCCAGTCCATGGCCTATTGGCGGTCGACCGACCGGCTGACCGAACCAGGGCTCGGTTGACTGGTCTGTCATCCGATGTGCACAAGACGTGCACATAGACCTAGCCTATATGGCTGATCGATCGCACGATCGACCGACTGTAAGAGACTTAGTCTCTGTTTGACTTGGTCGATCAGGCGGTCGACCGATAGGCTGTTTAGCCTTTAGGGCGGTTGACCGGGCGATCGACTGACATACTTAAACGGTCAAAAATCTGACCGTTGGCTAGTTGACTGTGTGACCAATAGTCTATTCTAGGCAGTTTTTGACCCCCAACGTCTATATTCTGAAGAGGCTATAAATATGAGGTTTTTGTGGCTTATTTTCATAAAGATTTTTCTAGAGAAATTTTACCAGTTTTCTAGTGCCTTCTTTCCCATATTCTAAAGAGTTTTTCAATAAGTTTTTGTTTTTCAAATCTCTAACTTTATTTTGTTTTCAAAGTTTTGAAAAATCAAAGAAAATCATCCTTTGGGAAATTTGTTTTATTCTTCATTTTCATATCTATCAAGAAGTTTTTCTCAAGTATTTTCTTTGTTGTTTTTTTTCGAAACACTTTATTTTCTCACATACTTGAGCTATCATCTTAAATCTATCTTTATGATCTTGTTTTGTGAGAAAATTGTTTGTGATCTCTTTAGATCACTAAGTATAGTTTGTGATCATTGGATCACCAAGTTGTAATCTTTCTTTGCTTTGTATTTGGCTTTGTGCCTTTCCTATGTGTAGAGGTGATTGTGTTTGAGAGAGAAGAGTTGTGTATTCCCGGTGTTAAGTTGTAATTCCTCGGTGGAGATCCCTCTGTGGAAGGTTCTGTGTGGACATAGTGAAAATTCATCTGTGTGAAGGCGGGGACGTAAAACATTCGCTCGAATCTCAAAACATATCCTCGTATTTGCGTTTGGATTTCTCTTTCTCTCAACTCTCATCTCTTTATATCTTGCATTGTTGTTATTATTGCTCATTCATATACATGTTTGATATAGTTTGTAAGCTCAAACTTGTATTGAACCAAGAGAGCTTTTAAAGTATATCAAGTAATAATTCAGAGGAATCGTGAGGGGTAGTTTCAGAGCCCTTCACAGGAAATTCGGACTTACTCTTGGTTATACATAGTGTGTGTTTAGCTATTAGTATCTAATTCTGTATTATTTGTCTTAGATTAGCACTACACCTATTCACCCCCCTCTAGGTGTACTTTTAATACCTATACATATATATATACATATATATACCTATACATATATATACATATATACATACATATTTACATATATACATACATATTTACATATATATACACATATATATATATACACACATATATATATGTGTGTGTGTGTGTGTGTGTGTGTGTGTATACGTGTATACACACACACACACACACATATATATATACGTATATATATATAGGTATATATATGTATATATATACGTATAGATATATATATATATATATACGTATATATTATATACGTATATATATATATATATAGAGAGAGAGAGAGGGAGATAGACTTGTTGCATTCCAAAAGGATTCAAGGCCGAATCCTTCCCACTTAAATGCCAACATCCGACATTCGAATACAAGATCCACTCTGTTGAAGTTGATTTATATTATTTCAATATTTATAAACCAAAAATCAAGTGATTTGAATACTTTTGGCCCATGCATCAAATAGGGTAAAAACAGACGGTCTAAATAGTGAGTTGGTTAGTTTAACAGTGTAGAACATTTAAAACCTAACCAAAATTGATTTGTAGGGGTTTTTAAATGTTTAGATCATGATCAAATGGCCGGATCGAGAATTTGTATGTCTAAAGACATAGATCTAACCAACTCACTACTTTCGGCTATCCATTTTGCGCCGCATGATGGATGGGCAAAAAGTATTGAAAACACTTGATTTTTTGCTTTATAGATACTTCAAATAATATATATCAACTTCAATGGAGTGGATCTTGTATTCGAATGTCGAAGGGTTGTATTTGAGTGGGAAGGATTGGGCTCGAATCCTTCCGGAATGACACAAGTTCACACACACACACACATATATATAGACACACACACACAAATATACCCTTAGCACCTCCTTGTCTAGGAGAGGATTATAACTAGTTATTCCACCTTCATGATTATTAGCCATCACATACATCAAAATCACATAATACAATTATGGTAGAATCAATTTTTATACTCAACTTAATATCGGATTTGAAATTTTACATCCTTAAACTTGACCTGTCTGTTGAAATCTAATAATAACATTCTACACAAGGATTCAATTAAGACACGATAAAAATTGTTAGAAAATAGATTTGTTCCTCTTTTCAAAGGTCTATTACATGATATGTTCCATATTAACTACCTATATGAATTGAGCCACAAATTTCAGGTTATAATTCTTCAGATTTGGACAGTCTTTCACATATAAGGTTATTTTATCGATTCTTCTCCCGATTATTAATAACCATTGTAAAAAAAAAACTTAATTTATCTCAAACATGACTTAATGAAGATCTTGTGATCCTTTTATTCTAATGAAACTGAAGCCAGAATACCCACCCTTTATGAAATACGTCACTAGGTTCTCTGTTAACCTGTAAGTTTAGTAAGGATTAAAATTCTCAAGTTTTCTACTATTCCTCTACAGGATATAAGAAGTGCTCAATTAGCCATTCGATTCATATAAAGTTTCCTTACACAATTATAAATGGTTCACTTGTTTTTTGATCATCACCATGATAATCTTTGATCGCTTCGTATTTGATTAAATTGATGAGTTCGGTTTACACACAATCAATTTAGTATACTCGGTACATGAAGTTGTGATCTCGGGTGAATAATAATTTAGTAATAATTTATCACATATAAAATTTTTGTCCATATAAATTAAGTCTGCACCATGTGTTGAATTAAGTTCATTATGTATATTATCAAGTTTATATGCTCGGATTATTTCACATGCTGGTATATTCTCATGTATCATCATTTGATTGGATTTCCAAGATCATATCCTCTTGACTAGAAGTCAGGTTTATATTAGTCAATAATTAAGCAATTTATCACATAATTCTTAGCTCATAAGGCATATAGTCTCTTTTTGTTATCATTACACATGTGCTTGAACTATACTAATTACCGAATCGAACTCTTATAGAATTTTTAACTTAAACATTTAGTTTGAGACACGACTAGAACCATTAGGAAATAGATTTCTTTATCTTTCTAAAGATATATTATATGTTACAATTTGTTCAGTATACAACATTAAATAGGCAAGAACTTTTTTAAAAACCATATCTCTATAATCGCGTCTTTCCAAACAATCAACGATGTTATCATTATAACTCTTGTCTAAGATTTTTTAAAAAAAAAATATTGGAAACTAGACTTCATCACCTATACAATGGTATATTATATGATAGGTTTAATATAACCCAATAGTTCTAAATAATCAGAATTCTTCAGTCATGTAAAAATTCTGTATCGCGAAAGTTTTGACTAGTTTGTAATGTTTCAATAATAATTCTTAGCACAGACCTGATAAGGACACGGTAAGAGCCGTTGGAAAGTAGTCTTGATCATATTTTCAAGATATATAACATGATACCCTTTGTTCTTAATATACTAACGAACTGAATCTAAATTTATAGGTTATAGAAATTGGATAGATTGCATACCTATTTCAATAGTGCTCAAACTATAAAATTCTCAACTTCTTTAACCTCTTCACCTAGTCAAATTATGGACCTGAACGTTTATAATTCTATTTACAAACTTAATCTATCATCATATTAATCCACATTCATATTCTAAATTTCACAACAAAATTAAAGATCTACTATTCTATTTACAATAATTATTTAGTTCACAAAATTGTAAGAAATTATGAAAGAACATAAATCAAGAGAAACTCTCTCATAACTGATTTTTTATTATCAAAAGTTTGAAGGTAATACAAGTTGATTATGGGAGCTTAATCATAACATGTTCATAAGAATTTTCTGAAATTGAAAAATTAAATTAGACTTGTATCAAGTTGGAATTTTCTCATATGATTAAGAGTAATCTTCATAAATAAATCATGATTTAATATCAAAGGATCTAAATTTGAAATTGATTCAAAATCTGAAAACAAAAGATAACTCCCTCACCTCTGCCTTCTTACTGTCGCCTGGCTGGCCGTCGCATAGCCGGTCGCCTGGCCCGCCCTGCGCGGTGCTGCTGCTGCCGCACAGATCCAAGAGAGGGAGAGGGTGAGTGAGGAGAAAGAGAGAGAGAGAGAGAGAGAGAGAGAGAGATATAATGAGAGAGAGTTGAGGAAGGGGGATTTTGATCTCCATCTCTTAAGAGTTGGGGCTCTTTTGATGGGCTTCAACCAGTTGAGAAGTTAGGGATGAAGAGAGACGGATGAGGGAAATAATACTCCCATTATGCACAAAATCCCCCATAATAAATATGTATTATACAAATTCACCATCTCTCTCTCATCTCATCATGCCACCTATACACACAAATCCCAAGCAAAATCCTAACTAGCCATCCACCCATCTCATGCATACATATCTTGTTCCACTAACTACTAGGATTATAATATTAGGGTATTTCAAATGTATTTAAAATTTTATTCCTCGTATTTACACCATATACTAATACACCCATTTAATATATATACATTTATATGTTTATGTATATGTATATACACACATACATATATACACACCATATCCATGTATATATACCTGATATTCATACACTTATTTTTTTTGAAATTATAAATTTTCATTTCACTTCAAATTTTCCCCACAAAACATTCTAAAATTCTAATTTTTTTACACAAAATGGTTAATCATCGCATCCGATAATTCTGTCTAATCTCATTCATCGAGTATTGGAATATTAAATCAGAATTTTAATAATCAGGGTGTTATAGTTCTACCCCGTTATAAAAGTTTCATCCTCGAAACTTAGCATAACCAGAATAGATAAGTGTGAAACTTTAACATTACTCTTATACAACACAAAATCCTTTTTTAGTGCAATATCTTTCTCGCTTTTTCACCTCGAAAATTCATTATCTCTTGATCAAACTCTATGCTATGTTCTTATGATCTGAATAAATCCTGACTCGCTTGCTATTATAATCATTCTTATACTCCAAGGCCCCATACCATTGGCAGCTCGTACTGAGGGCCTACACCCCCAGCAGGGTATATCCGAATTATAGGATGTGGGTATCATAATCCGAACATAAGGCAGTGATCAAATATCCCACGTTTCGGGGTTAATCATGCACGTAAGAACTCTACCCCCTTAAACTAACCATATCAAACAAACAAAACACACGTATACAAAACACACACATATATATTGATCATAGCAATCAATCCTACTAATCAATCCACTTCTTACAACAATTATTCTAGATCAAATACACATTCTAAATCCTGAGCTCTAATACCAACTGCACCGGTCCCAGATTTCATTATCTTAATCCATCACAATCCTTAATTTAGGAAAAATAGTTATCCTTATCACATGTAATTTCAAAATTTCGGCATCATCTCCCCTGTATTTAGTCACTTGCCCAAATACAACTTATATCAATATTAGCCTCTACGGCTTATCTCATTTCAATTACATTATATATCAAACTCAACAATTACCCACGCAATCATAATAATGTTTCGGCTTGACATCGCCTACTTATCCATATATAACATTCCAAAAATTACAATATAATCACTCGAGAATACATCTCGGCTCCCATAATTTATCACAGAAACTATCTATAACTCCAACTCAAGATATCCATAATCATCAAATCTAACTCATGCTACAAATATGCATCAAATAAAGATGTAAACATATACCACGAGAAGCTTTACAGGTACACACAATTACATTTTTAAAACTTTGTTTTCAACAAAATTCCCAACGGAACTGAAGCTTTAAACTGGGTTTTCGCCTCACCATAACCTGAAAAACATACCAATCTATCGAGATGCGCTCAACAGCTCAGTTAGGAGAGTCAAATAAGAAATCCAAGAAAGAAATACCCATCTTAATATGAAACATGATTTCACTTCAGAGAATGAATATAAACTTTAGCATAACCAACGAATAGGGAAATAATAGTACTACACATGTAAATAATCGTAATAGACTTCTCATGTTCTTATTTATTTAATCGAAACAGTCTGACCCTTTTTTGGTCATTATCCCTTACACTTTATTATATTGCAATACCATATGTCACATAATATGCGAGTTCAAAATGCAATGACATTTGTAATTTGTTGATAAGTTCTTTATGTGTGTATATGACATACAACCTACACGCATCTCAATTGGCACACACAGTGACGTACAGACTATGATAATATAATAATATCTTATTATGTATCATCACATCTCATTACACTCTTAGTGATACACTTATCATATAATCATACTATTCATTACACATGGTGATACACAGGTATCACCTAATCATATTCCTAACTGTATACTATTCGAGTACTCTCTTTTTGACCCCGAATGTATACCATACAAAACATACGTATATCATTTGAGCACTCTCCTGTAACGCCCTCATCCCACGGGTACAGAGATGTTACTGCGACGTATATACGCACGTCAAAAAAACCCTCACATATATACGCTAAGCATCAGTATAGGCAAGAATCAGGGTACGAAAGTATGTGGTGCATTATACGTTCCAACATAAGAGTACAATTACAAAGTTATCACAGGATGTGATACAACATTACAAGAATATTATATTACTGAAAGGCACAAATGCAAGATTACAAAGAGATATATAATTATGAACATTACAAAAAGCACTCACGAGTTACAAAAGGAAAACTCGAGAGATAAACAGGGGGCCTAGAAGGATAGGGCCTTAGACTGGTCAACTGCTGATCCACGACACTACCGTTGCGCAACTCTGATTACCAGGTAGTCCATCATGGTCCAAACTCTAAGATCTGAACATACAGGTCTAGGAGAGTCAAAACTCTCCAATGAGTGGCAAGATGAGTGCCAACTGGCGTGCATAGTAAGCACACATGTATCGATAAATTCGAGTCAAAGAGCATGTAGTTGTGTCATAAGCACAGGCATACAGGAGCAGGTAAGGAGGCAGTAAGTAAAATAAAAGTCAGAGATGTTACTGCGACGTTTATACGCGAGAAAGAAATACACATCTTAATATGAAACATGATTTCACTTCAGAGAATGAATATAAACTTTAGCATAACCAACGAATAGGGAAATGTTAGTACTACACATGTAAATAATCGTAATAGACTTCTCATGTTCTTATTTATTTAATCGAAACAGTCTGACCCTTTTTTGGTCATTATCCCTTACACTTTATTATATTGCAATACCATATGTCACATAATATGCGAGTTCAAAATGCAATGACATTTGTAATTTGTTGATAAGTTCTTTATGTGTGTTTATGATATACAACCTACACGCATCTCAATTGGCACACACAGTGACGTACAGACTATGATAATATAATAATATCTTATTATGTATCATCACATCCCATTACACTCTTAGTGATACACTTATCATATAATCATACTATTCATTACACATGGTGCACACACAGTGACATCACATCTCATTACGCCCTCATCCCACGGGTACAGAGATGTTACTGCGACGTATATACGCAGGTCAAAAATACCCTCACATATATACGCTAAGCATCAGTATAGGCAAGAATCAGGGTACGAAAGTATGTGGTGCATTATACGTTCCAACATAAGAGTACAATTACAAAGTTATCACAGGATGTGATACAACATTACAAGAATATTATATTACTGATAGGCACAAATGCAAGATTACAAAGAGATATATAATTATGAACATTACAAAAAGCACTCACGAGTTATAAAAGGAAAACTCGAGAGATAAACAGGGGGCCTAGAAGGATGGGGCCTTAGACTGGTCAACTGGTGATCCACGACACTACCGTTGCGCAACTCTGATTACCAGGTAGTCTATCATGGTCCAAACTCTAAGATCTGAACATACAGGTCTAGGAGAGTCAGAACTCTCCAATGAGTGGTAAGATGAGTGCCAACTGGCGTTCATAGATAAGCACACATGTATCGATAAATTCGAGTCAAAGAGCATGTAGTCGTGTCATGAGCACAGGCATACAGGAGCAGGTAAGGAGGCAGTAAGTAAAATAAAAGTGACAAAACCAGTTATAAGCCCAAATTACTGATCCATGATATTAGTACATTGAAGGAATAATCTAAACAAGGAAGTCTTCATATATATACCTTATATCTCACATCACCGTATCATGGTTTCATATAACCCGAGTTGTCTTCTAAACTATGAAAACATCATAAAACTGACAAAAACTGATAAAATTGATAATACTGAATACAAGCAAAATAGTTGTATAAGTTCAGTTTAGGGCTTCATGAGACTAGTACATCAAAGGAATAATCCAAAAAAGGAAACCGTCATCTATATACCTTATACCTCATGTTACAGTAATTCGAGTGTATACGACCCGAATTATAAAACAACACAATGAATTATTAATTAGCATATTATTATTACTCGTCCGACCCATATATCTAAGTATGCGTACAGACGAACGTTCCATCCCACATACATCCATATATGAGTAAGTCGAGATTGTTATTGAAAACTAATGATGAAACTAACGAGTTATATTTACAGTAAGTCTCGTGCATACTCGAGACCACGGCCCAGGATGTTCCATTGCTGGAGTACGGAACCTACCGCAAGGCGTATAGGAGGTGGGTCTTATATTATGCCTATTCAGGAATATAACAGCAGGTAGGGAGCCAGCGCTCCCCTCATAACACCTGGAGGACCTCAGATAGAACTGGAAGTTTCAGTTGCACAATATAACTAATATCACTATAAACATATTCACCATTTGAAGTCCATTAGTTTCCCCCTTACTCGATATAAGTTGTCATTTTTATAGTTTATTATGTAATTATCAATTTATGGCAATAATAGGAGCAGGTCAGGTTTATCAAGAGTACATGAGTACATAAGTATTAAAAATACAAGTCACTGTATATAATACAGGATAGCAGGACAGGATTCCCGAAGTATGATAATCACAAGTCAAGTGGTAGTATAATAGGTGGCAGGTGATCGATAATACCAAACAGGTGTCTGGTGATACCAAGCAGGTGTCAAGTCATAGCATGTCAAGTGATAAGCACAGTAGTTACCAGCTATCATATATCACAATACAGAAAAACAATAACAATAAAGAGGATCAGTACGAATACAGAAAAATGGTACCGATACAGGGGATCAGTACGAATACAGGAAAACAATACAGTTTTTGAAGAATGATTCAAGAAAAGGTTTCAAACTTTCACAACCATCAAGAAAGAATAATAGTCACATTATTAAGTCGGTAAGTGGGCAAGCAAGCAAGCGAACATCCAGTGGAGCTAAGCAAGGCTGGAGCGAAGTTAACGTACAATACTAGATGCCATCACGTTCGGCGTGGTTACCGCTCACAGTACGACTAAACCTATACGACGGAGCGAACATATGAATTCTATTCTACCGCGTGTGGTGAAGCCATATTCATGATGTAACTATGCTCGAACTGAGTTAGCGGCAAAGCATTAAGCGTTAAATCTGCCTACCAGGTGTAGTTAAAAGACCTAACGGTCTAAACGGACTCCCTCTTTCGAGAAAGTAGGCGAGAGCCCAAAGGGCTTATAGGCTCGAAGGCAGAGTAGGTACTTGCAGAAGTGTCAGTATCAAACACACGCATATAATAGGTAATAACTAAGATATCAGTAGAGTAGTGAAGCCCGGAGGCTGAGAAAGGCAGAAATAAAGTCAGCGAACAGACAAGCGAACAATCAAGCGGAGCTAAGTAAGGCTGGAGCGAAGCTAGCACACAACGCTAAACGCTATCACGCTCGGCATAGTTACCACTTGCGGTGAAGCCATGATAACATCAGTTATCGTTTATGGCGTAAGTATACTCGGACGGAGTTAGCGATAAACCGCTGGGCGCTAAACTCACCTACCCGGCGGGGCTGAAAGACCTAACGGTCTGAACGCGCTCCATCTTTTGAGGAAGTGGACGTAAGAGAGACCATAAGGTCTAATAATGTCAAAGGGCCAAGTAGGTACCTGCATAAAATAACATTAGCGCACACAGTCACACATATAAACATAGTAATAAGTAGACTATCCGTGGAGTGGTGAAGCCCGGAGGCTGAGTGGAGAGCCCAGAGGCTGAGTGGAGAGCTTGGAGACTGAGTAGTGAGCCTGGAGGCTAAACGAACACGAAAGATCAGCTACGAATGATACAAAGCCGTAATAAAATAATGTCACAGGTAGTATATATGTACAGGTAATAAACTCACTACTACAGGTATTCATCACATTAATACAGATACATGTCCACAGTATACATGCACACACTCACACCAATACAAATACACTAGACCAGTACATTTACACGTGTCCACAAATACAAATACAATAGTCCCAAAATTTACACAATTTACACGAATAAATACTAATCATCCGTTGAAGCGGGGAAACCCAGAAAAGCGAAAACACTCGCCTAAAAATCTTTTAAAATACCATTAAATCCCAAAATACCAGAAACACGTGCATGAGCACGAGACACCTGACATCACTATTTGAGAGAGAAAGAGAGAGAGCTAGAGAGAAAATAGAGAGGAAGAGAGATCAAGAGAGAGAAAGAAGAGAGAAAAAGAGTTTACAGGAGAGAGACTGAGAGAGAAATGGGGAAGAGGGGAGAGGAGGCTGGCCAGTGGTGGCTGTCGGCGATCACAATAGAGAGGGGGAGAGAGAAAGTGGGGAGGAAAGAGAGAAAGAGAGAAGAGTGAGAGAGAGAGAAGGAAGAGAGAGGAGGGAAAAAGAGAGAAAAAGAGATCAAGAGGAAAAGATAGGGGTTGTCCGGCCTTGGCCGGCCAGTGGCGCGGTAGCGTTGGCCACGACCAGGCCTCAGGGAGGAGGAAGAGGGGAAAAGAAAAAGGAAAAGGAAAAAGAAGAAAAAAGAAGAAGAAAAAGAAAAAGAGAGGGGGAAGATCGGTGGTGGTCGCGGAGTCAGGGGAGGCCGTCGGGTGTCAGTGACAACCGATCTGGCTATGGTGGTGGCAGATCTAGAGAAAGGTGGTCGAATTGGGGGGAGAGGAGAAGAGAAGTGAGAAAGAGAGAGAAAGGAAGAGAGGGGGAGAGAAAAAGAAGAGAGAAAAAGAAGAGAGAGGGAGAGCCCGGGGGTGGTCGACGATGCTGGGTCGCCGGAGAGGGTACCGGCGTAGAGATGCTAGCCCAAGGGGGCGGCGACGGTGGTGGTTCTCAGGGAAAAGAGAGAGTGGGAAGTGGAGAGAGAAAGGGAGAGGGAATAATAGAGGAGAGAGAAAGAGAGAGAGAATAAGTGGGGGGAGAGAGAGTCAGATATTTATTTTGGTCGATAGGGTTGTACCACGTGGCAAGCCATGGAGTGGGAAAAAGCGAGAAAGCCCAAATTAAATTATTATATTAATATAATGCGATGAAATTGAGAAATTCAGAAAAATGCACAAAAATGCCCAGAAGTAAAAAATATCACTCTGAAAAACAATATGAAATCAATTTTTAGAAATTAAATTCTATTTTCAAATTAAAAATCCTAGATTCAATCTGTGATACCGGCTAACACTAAATCCGGTCGAGTTTTGATAAATTCAGAAAAATCTCCAAAAATGCACTAAAGTAGAAAATGTGATTCTAAAAAATAATATGAAAGTGGATTTTAGAAATTCAACTCCTTTTGTATATTAAAAATCCTGGAATTGACCATCGATACCCATTGACACCGATTTTGAAGATTTTACAATTTAATTTAGAAAATTATGAAAAATCTAAAATATTAGAAAACGATGTTTGTAACTGAAATCGGTCAAATCTGACTATCAAAAGGACCAAATCAAGCGATACACCAAGATCGGGTCCCCGATTCAGATTAGGGCTGGCTCCGAGTCCACAAATCCAGATCCAATGCAAAACAATCGCATAAATAATCATAAGACAAAAACAAATATGAGAACTAAATCAAAAAATTTGATCAAAAATCAGAATACATATCTAAGTATGTATTCTGAAAATGGGGTGTTATATATACCAATCAATAACAAATGTATATCATTCAGGCACTCCTCTTTCGACCCTGAATATATACCAAAACGATACATATGTATATCATTCGAGGTCGGAACTCTCCCCTTCCGACCTCGAATGTACACCAAACAAAAACAAACGTATATCATTCGAGCTCTCCCCTTCCGACCCCGAATGTATACCAAATAAAAAAAAATGTATATCATTCGCGCACTCCCCTTCCGACCCCGAATGTATACTAAACAATACATACATATATCATTCGAGTACTCCCCTTCCGACCTCAAATGTATACCAAACAAAAACAAACATATATCATTTAAGCACTCTCCTTCCGACCTCGAATGTATACCAAACAAAAACAAATGTATATCATTCGAGCACTCCCCTTTTGTCCCCAAATGTATACAAAACAAAACATCACCATTAGCCTCCATCAAAAATGCTACCAATAACTTTGCCAAAAACTCCGCCAATAACTCTGTCAACTCAGCGTCCACCGTCTTCGACTCTTATCGGCTCCCGCACGGCCCTTTCCTTCATGCATGCGTAAAAATACACTCGACATGTGTACACAACATCACATACACATCAACCATCAAGATAACACACACCGTGTCGGTTACATTGCGATATATTTTGTTTTCCAGTCACCAATCATATGATCGATCTGACACACACGATCAAGTTCGTGTAAATTTTCAGTGCATGCATGCATTCAAACATACATACCAACTTACATTATATCAAACATTCAACAGTTAGGAAACAATCTGTATGCTCTGATATGAATTGTTTTAATTCGGGGGCGCCCCTAGGACCGTATCGACTGGAGCTACATAGCGAAAATATCACGCCCAGCTTTCCAAAATACGTGAAAACGGAGTTTCGATGAGAGCCGGCGACGAATATACGCGAGGAGAATATCCCACGTATACACGCTAAGCCTAAAGTAACTCGAATAAGCTATAAAAATCTACTAAAATGAACCATGATCACTGCAATGTCACATATAAGTATCCACACATGATAACATATGAATAAGGAATGGAATAATAACTGAGAGCAAAGTACAGATGATTAGAAAAACTACAGAATCAATAAGAATGAAAAGAAAGAATAATACCAGAGTGGATAGAGGAAAACTCAAGCTCCTCATAATATGTCCGGTCTTAATCGTACACCTGATCAATAATATGAAACATCCAGTACCTGAACGTGCAAATCAAGGATCGTCAGGAAGCAACCTAATGAGTGTGTAAGAAAAAGAAAGTTGCTCATGCATATAAACAGTGTGTACATAATGATAAACAATATTGGAATAAAACAGATATAACATATGAAACATGAACAGAGAGCAAAAAAGTTAGTCAATACAGAAACTAAATGTCAAATCAGGCCAGGTGTCTATCACAGTCTATATATATTATATGGTAAGAATAAGTCATGCTAGGGTCCAGTGTACAATCAAGTGTCTATTATAACATGTATATATCTATGTTCAATCTGTAATATCAATATAAAATTTTAGTTTTGTTATCAATTATGTAATACCAATATCATCCCCGTTACCATGAAAAACGGGAAGATCCGGGTTTGCATTGATTTTCGCGATCTAAATGAGGCCTGTCCTAAAGACGAATTTACCCTCCCAATCACGGATGTCATGATCGACAATACATGTGGATTTGAATGAATGTCCTTCATGGATGGATTCTCAGGATACAATCAAATCAAAATGTACCCTGATGATGAAAAGCATACATCTTTCAGGACACCATTGGGTTGTATTACTATACTGTCATGCCTTTCGGATTAAATAACGCGGGGGCAACGTACCAGAGAGCTATGACTGCAATTTTCCACGAACATATACGCAAAATGATGAGTGCTACGTCGATGACATGCACTAAAAAGCTGTGGTAAGGGCGATCACATAGCAGACTTGAAGACAATATTCGATATCATGCGGGCACATCAGTTGAAGATGAACCCCACCAAATCCGTCCGAGAGGTAGCCAGTGGTAAATTCTTATGATTTGTTGTGACATCCAAAGGAATCCACCTCAATCCAGAGAAAGTCCGCGCTGTCTAGGAGATGCAACCTCCAAGAAATCTTAGAGAGCTTAGAGGGTTGCAAGGGCGATTAGCGTACATCCGGAGGTTTATCTCAAATCTTTTGGGGGAGATGTCAACCCTTCGCCAAATTAATTAAGAAGGGTGTCTCATTCATTTGGAACGATGCTTGCCAACAAGCGTTTGAGGAAATCAAACGATACCCTCACGCAACCACCCATCCTTATAGCACCGGTTTCAGGAAAACCTTTCCTGATATATGTTCGAGCGATGGATCATTCCTTAGGAGCTTTGCTAGCCCAGAATAATGATCAGGGACACGAGCAGGCAATCTACTATCTGAGTAGAACCATGATCGGAGCCAAACATCGGTACAACCCGATCAAAAAGGAATGTTTGGCGTTGGTGTTCACCGTCTAGAAAATGCGACACTACTTGGTGGGCCAAACTATAAATGTCATATCAAAAGTCAACCCTTTAAGGTTGTTTATGACAAAGCCATTGTCGCTTAATGGTCGACTGGCAAAATGGGCCATACTGCTCACCCAATATGAGATGCACTTTCTACCATAAAAAGCCGTGAAGGGACAAGCGATGGCAGATTTTCTGGCTGAACATCTAGATCCGAGAGCGACCAAACTTTATGAGGATCTCCTAGATGAGGTCGCTGAAGTTTGTCTGACCCAGACGTCTTTCGAAGGACAGGTGTGGCAGCTCTTCTTCGACGGTGCATCAAGAACGGTTCCACGAGGGCATGTCGTAGCTGGAGTGCGGTTAGTCCTTGTCTTCCCACAGAACTACATAATCCCTCGTGCCTTTCATTAACTGAGCCATGTTCCAATAATGTAGCTGAATACAATGCTCTCTTGATCGGAATGCAAATCGCCGATAAGATTGGCGTTAAAAATCTCGAAGCATACAGTGACTCTAAGATCATCGTCAACCAAGTTCGCGGGAAGTACGAAGTCAGACATGAAGATTTAGTACCCTATTATAACGCAACTATTTACATGGCTAAGCGGTTCAAAAATGTTTTCATCGACCATGTGCCTCGCCAGAAAAATGCGCATGCAGATGCACAGACATCTCTCGCTACTTCCTTAGCTCTTCCAGCCGGAGTGGTAGAGAAAATACTCGTCTACGACCATGACTTGTATTGCCCAAGAATCACTTTTGAAGATCACCAAAAGCTGACAGGAGCCCGTCAAGTTTACAAAGTTCTAGAGACTTCAATAGGTCCAAAGCTCAGGGATTGGCAATTCCCGTACATCGACTATGCACTGTACGGTATTCTTCCTGAAAACCCCAAAGAGGCGGCTGCCATTAGAAGAAAAGCCCCTAAATTCTACTACAATGCAATCATGCAAACACTATACCACCGATCGCATGATGGGATCCTCCTCTGCTGCCTATAACAGAAGGAGGCACAGGGAGTACTCAAAGAAGCGCATGACGGCATATGTGGAGCTCATCAGCCTGGCCCGAGGCTTGGGGATCAACTCTGAAGACTGGGGTATTACTGGCCAAAGATGATCCCTGATGCCATCGCTTACGCCAAGTGATGTCACGCCTGTCAGGTCCATGGTGACTTCATCCACCTGGCATCAGGATATCTTCACCCTACAACCTCTTCCTGGCCATTTGAGATGTGTGGAATGGACGTGGTGATAGGTAGTAAAAAGTGCATATTTATCACAACATTTACTATCATATTTCCCTATTTATTCTTTTAATTATGCACTATTACTAATGTTTTATTATTTAATGTGTGCAGGCCTTGAGTAATTAAAAAAATAAAGAAATGAAGCCTGAATGAAGCCCAAAAGCCCAAAAAGTCCACAAGGCTACATGCATGATTTATTTTTGTAATTTAGAAGTTTCTATCTTATCTAACCTAATCTAAATATGGATTTTAAATTATTAATTTAAAATCTAGGGGAGGAGAAGGAAGGATAAAGTAGGACTCCTAATTGCTATTTAAATCTGAGGGAGAAAGACTTGAAGATAAAGATAAAGGGACCAAATCCTTTTTAAATTCAGATTCGGATTCAGACTGTACACGTTTTAGTATTCAGATCATAACGTTTTCTACAGATATTCAAATCCGATAATTCAAGATGCTCCAGAAAGAAGAGTTGAAGGACTACAACTCTTATGTTGATCAAACTTTCCAATTCAGTCAGCAGATAAGCCATATTCGGTGATCAACATGATAACAAGTTGCAGGATAGAATTGAACTTCTATGGATAAGTCAAAACAAGTTTGGAGATAAAAGAAGAATTCAAATTCAGAGATATTTTGCTCCTCTTATCTTCATACGCTTCTTATCCTCTGGTTTTCTCCTATAAATACCCCTGCATAGCAACAGAGGAAGGGCAGATCTCAGAAGCTCAAGGGCAGATCCAGAAACGAGCAAGTAGAGAATAGAGCTTAGGCTAATTTGTAGTTTGTAACTTAGGTTTTTTTTATGTAATTTTTACTTTCCTTTATGTAACTAAGAGGAGAAACGATTTCATGGAGGAAGGAGATCAAGCTTGTACTGAGGGTGATACCAGTGTAAGCAAGTCTTTTCTTTCATTGTTATTAGAATCGAATCAAAGTTTCTGTTTCTTCTTTACTCTTATTTTCGTTTACTTTCCTTTGATGTGTTTGTAATCCAAGTGAATTCGATAGCCTCGAGACTGCTTCGCCATTGCAAGTGCCCTTGATGGCCTATGGTGATGAATAACCATTCTTTGTTAGTTTAGCTCTGGCCTTTTATTCGTAGTATAGATCGAGAATGGGGAAGATCCTATACGCCATGCTTGATTGCCTTCAAAGACAAGGTAAGTCGTCGCAACGGATCTAAGGTATATGAGCACTGAAGAGGTAAGTAATTTTTAGGTTATCTTTCTTTTCTTTTATTCCTTAGTTTCAATATCACAAGCTCCAACCATCTTTATCACTCTTTTCAACTTCTTTGTATATAATCTATTTTTTATTTTTCCATCTTCTTAATCTACCATCTTCTTTCTAATTTAACTTTAACTCAAATTTTTCCTTTATTCTTTTAAAGAACTAAAGAAGAACTTTAACCATACTTTGTAGCCTAAAAGAAAACTTATTAAAAAAGCTTCCATCGCTAGTCCCTCTCTGTGGATCACGACCCGCATAGCCACTTGCTATAGCGGTAGAATTGAGCACCCTGCACTATTGTTTAAAAGTTTTAAAATTTTGTATTTTTTATGCAGGTAAAATCTCAATCACGTGGTTAGCCCTATCAGCCCACCTTCATCCAAAGAGCATCGGTTCATCTTAGTTATAACCGATTACTTCTCTAAATAGGCTGAAGCTATTCCCCTGAGAGAGGTAAAGGCATCTGACGTGATCAAATTCGTTAAACATCACGTCATTTACCGCTTTGGTGTGCCATGACGGATCATTCATGACAATGGGCCCAGTTCGTCAGTCAAGTTTTTCAAAGGTTCTGCAACAAGTTCAGAATCCAGAGTGTGCCCTCAACAACATACTACCCAGCCACTAACGGCCTTGTAGAAGCTTTCAACAAGACTATTGGAAAACTCCTCAAGAAATTCGTCTCGAAAAGCCAACGCGACTGGGACAATAAATTAGGTGAATGCCTATGGGCCTATCGCACGACGGTTCGAACCCCGATGAAAACTACACCTTTCTCCTTGGTATATGGGTGTGAAGTTGTACTCTCACTGGAAATCTAAATCCCATCTCTATGCGTCGTATTGACGGCAGAGATGACAAATGAGGAGAAGCATCGACTGCGACTCCAAGAGCTAGAGGCTTTGGATGATAAACGCCTACAAGCTCAACAGCAAATCGAGCTCTATCAAGCTCGATTTACCAGAGCCTTCAACAAGAAAGTCAAGGAGCGGACTTTCAAGAAAGGCGACCTTGTCTTAGCCATCAGAAGACCTATGGTGATGACACATAAGACAAAGGGAAAATTTCAGCCCAAATGGGAAGGACCATTTGCAGTAGAGTCGGTCTACTCAAATGGAGCATATCGCCTTATAATCTCAGACAGTGATACGCTTATGATGCCAATCAACGGCAAATTCTTGAAGAAATACTATACTTGATAGCATTCTTCTCTTGATCATGTTAATACTATGCCTCTGATCAAAACTCCAGATCCAAGATGTTTGGGGGAACACCAAAGAAAAGCTTCTTTCTTCCTCCACTAAATCACGTCACTATCGATTAACGTTGAGCCGATCGGGCACTGGTTACAGCATGATGCATGATGTAAATATTGAAGAAGAAACAAAGCGCAAGAGTTTGGTTTTAGCTTTATTACTCTTCTCTATGTGTACCTATAGACATCCGGCGCCTCCGACGGCTAAGGATAGAGGAAAATGTTAGCTTTTATGTCCAACATAAGTCTTCGACAACTCATCATGTTGAGGGGAATAGCATGGCTAGCCCAACTCAAGCGTTAGTTGGTAAAGGCAAACGAAATCCGTTGATAGCTGAGGGTTTGCTAAAAATCCTAAGGGACTTGTTCCCATCCTCTCCTCCAAAATCTCCTACCAATTCTCTTTCATAGAATGGTAGGGCCACAAAATACCTGGGTTCATTTCTTCAAGAAAATGAACTGGGACTTGTCACGTTAATAGTAAATCTCTGACAAACCAGATTTCTCGATCCCTAGTGGATTCGGTTAAGTTAATATTAAACCTCTGACAACGAAACTCAAAAAAAATCCCAGTTGTTATGTTAAAATTACACCTCTAACGACAAACCTCCCATGTCCCCAGGAAATTAATGATTGTCACATTAATATTACACTCCTGACAATTAATTTTGTTTTTCTACCAAAAGTCCCCTACAAGTTCTCTTCCATGAAGTGGTAGGTCCATAGACTCAATCATTGTTAAGTTTAACCCTACACCTCTAACAGTGAAAATTTTCAATACTCCCCAGCGAGTACAAACTTCATTTGTCTCTCCTCCATACTGAGTCACAAGTCTTCAAATTTGTCAAGTTAACACAACACCTCTGACATTCCAGACTTCACTAGTCAATTCTCATCAATAGAATGACAAGTCCTCAAAATTGCTCCTATTGCAAATCAATTGTTGTCAAGTTCAAAGCTACACCTCTGACATTCCAGACTTCACTTGCCAATTCTCATCAATAAAATGGCAAGTCCTCAAAATTGCCCATATCGCAAATCAAATTTGTCAAGTTAACACTACACCTCTGACATTCTAAATTTCACTTGTCAATTCTCATTAATAGAATGACAAGTCCTCAAAATCGCTCATATAGCAAATCAAATTGGTCAAGTTAACACTACACCTCTGATATTCTAAATTTCACTTGTCAATTCTCATCAATAGAATGACAAGTCCTCAAAATTGCTTATATCGCTAATTAACTTCTGTCAAGTTAATATTAAATCTCTGACAAATTACTGTTAAGTTTAACACCACACCTCTAATAGTGTTAAAGTTGCTATCAAGTTTAATACTAAACCTCTGGCAGTCACTTTTTCTCAGGCTTTCATATCGAAGCTGAGATGAGTGATGCTAAGTTTAACATCACATCTCTAGCGTCCAATTCATTGCTATGTTTAACAATACACCTTTGACAATGACTTTCCCTCGAACTTCCCTATCAAAGTCGAGATGACTAATGCCAAGTTCAAAATTACACCTCTAGCATTACCTTCACTGCTAAGTTTAACATCACACCTATGATAGTGATGTTTTTAGTTTTCCCAAGTGAAGCTGAAATTTCCGTTGAGCCAAGTTAGTATCACACCTCTAGCTCACATTCCTGTCAAGTTTATATCACACCTTTGACAGTAATCTTAAATTTCTGAAATAGAATTTTTCCCCAACTTTGACTTGTTAAGTTAATTATCGCATTTCTAGCAAGTCAAGAGTTTCTACTTCTATTTGTCTGATTTTCAATGCAAAAAAAAATTCAAGATGTATAAGAAGACAAGAAAAAAGTGTCACTTTTATTGATATTCGAACATATGAAAGTGATACAAGACGCTCTCTTATACAATAAAATTGAGTGTTACAATAAAGGAGTATAAAGAAGTCCCTCTTGCTCAGAGAAAGGTTGTACTCACTCCTTAAAATATCTACACCACTCCAGATTCAAGATGTTTGGAAGAACGCCAAAGAAAGGTTCCTCTCTTCCTCCACTGGATCATATAACAGTTGATCAGTGTTGAGACATCGAGTGTTGGTTACATCATGATGTATGATGTAAACATTGAAGAAGCTCATCTCTAACCAAGAACAATGGTGTTTCTCGAGGTCGAAGTACATGGGAGCATTCTGATTTCGCCTGACCAACTGGTGTGGGCTGTAATTTTTCGCTTAATGGCAGATTTTGCCACCAGAAAGCTGGATCTTCTTGATCAAAATTTGCAAAGGGAGGATCCGAGCCTTACTGATGACGTCCTCTTTCCTGTGACCTTCAAGGCCGCCATACCCACCACCATACCCACTGTGACCATGACAAACCCGGGGCATTGCTGGTGCGTTATGTCCAATAAGGCCTTGACGGATATCAGTACCTACGCGAATTCTCCTCGCCCATGAACAGGAGCTCTGACTCCCCAAGTGATCGCCAATCGATCAATGGCTAGTCGAAATATTCTCCCATGAGCCCAACGAAGACGCAGAAGACTGACTGAGGCTGCCAGAACCTACAAGAAGCAAAAACCAAAAGGTTAAAATTCTGCAAAGACAGGAACAGAAAATCTGAGGTGCAAACGCGAGACTGAAGTCATGAACTCCAGACACGGAGTTAACCAGAGCAGAGAATATGGATCCGAACGTGGTCTAGTTTTAGACCTGTGTCCGAGATGTAAGACGCGAGGTAACTCAGACGTAGAGTTCGTCACACCCGCATCTGAGATGCAGGGGTTGCCACATCCGTGTCCAGAGGTCTCAAAAGAGCTAGAATTCTCTAAGTCATGAACCCCAAATGCGAGCTTCATATACAAAGCTCGCGTTTCAAGATTCAAACATAGAGTTTATCACACTCGCGATCGAAGAACTTTTGACTTAGAGTTTAAACTCAATAAGCTCGCGCTTCATCAAGAAGTTCGAAAGACGCGTCCACCGAACACGGGCGCATCAATCAGATTTTCAAGAGAAGATCAAGAGATCGAATCTCTTCAATGAACGGGAAAACAGAACATCAGGGGGACTGAGTATTTCATGGCGACAAATAGTTCCTACCCCAGGAAGAATTCTCTAGAAGTTGGACTTTATTCATCAAGGGGCGGCCGTAAAAGCACTTAAAGCAATGCTTTTTGATCTTAAAATTACTTGACAATGATAATCTTCGGAGAAGATTGAAGAAAAGCATAGAAGCTTTGAGTTCTTGTTGTTCATTAGAACACAAGCCCTTGAAGGGAAGATAGACTAATCAAGACAAAGACCTTCAGAGTGCATGCTCTCAAAGGAAAACAGTCTAGATAATGGACTGTTAAGAGGTTGAGGCCTATTTATAGGCAAGCCATAAGGCTTATAATTAATGGCATAAAAATTAAAACCATCAGCCTTAATGCCTGCACGAACATCAAATCCAATACGGAGCTGACACGTGGATTGTCGCTCCGGAAAACACCAATGACACAAGTCCCCAATCATCAATGCCGACTTGGCATTAAAAGATCCAACAAGATCTTTAAGACGGATTGCATGTGACGCTTTGGAGGTTGCGTCCTGAAGTCCGCGTCCATTCACACAGACTTGGCAGCATCCTAAAGCCCGCATCCTTTCACATGACTTGAAGGTTGCATCCTGAAGTCCGCATCCTTGCACAGGCTTAAAGGCCATGTCTATAAGTCTGTGACCTTTCACAAACTTGAAGGCCATGTCCCCTTTATCAAGAACGCAGGTTCGCGTCTCAGAGCCACGTCCTCTCAAGGGGCCAGAGTCATATCTCTCTTGAGCCAGATCCGCGTCCCTGCCAAACAGCTGAGAGTCGTGTCTCTCTCGATGAGCTAGAGCTGCATTTTCATCGACAGTTTAGAGCCACGCCTGTACTACAAATGAGAACCGCATCTCAATATCAAACCCGATACAACCTGAGTTTATCATTCGCGCGTCTTTCTTGATGAGCCAGACCCGCATCTCCATCAACAGTTCAGAACCGTGTCTCCACTAAAAATAAGGGTCGTGTCTCTATCACGAGCTCAGTATAACCTGAGTTTATTACTCATGGTCGTGCCCTAACAAGACGACTAAGGACGGCGTTTTCACAAACTGTCAAAGAGTGCGACTATGAAAACTGAGTTCATCCAAGCAACAAAGAGTCCGTCTAATTCCCAAAGACAAAGAAAGGATAAAGACGAGACACGAATCTAATGGCTTTTATTATTTTGACTCAAAAATGATAAAAGTAACACAAAGCACTCTCTTATTCAAATGGAGTGTTATGAAAAAATGGGATGATACAAAAAGAAGAAGAAGGCTAATAATCTTGCTTCGCCAAAGAATGGATTCGTTCCCGGAGACGCTACATCTCCTGGTGACGTGCCTTCTCAGCTTCCACCAAAGCTTGGATCTACAACTCTTCCTCTGATAAGAATCTCTTCGTAGCCAGCTGTGTCTGAAGAGACTCCAACCTAGAAGAATGAATAGCAAGGTTTTCTTGAACTTGCGTCTTGACGGCTTCCAGCTCTTCCATCTTCTTTCTGGCAACAGCAAGTTTTTGCTCGTTGGCTTCAATCAAGGCTTGCGCCCTAGCTATAGCAGCCTGAGCACTGGTGATAACTTGCTCCGCACTTTGGATGACAATCTCAGATTCCTTTGAATCGTCAACCAATCTTGATTGTCGGCTTGGACATTGTAGAGATGATGGGCTTCTTCGGCCATTTGCTCCGCCATCTCTTTTCGCTCGTATTTTTGAGTGACGAGGAGCTTATCTAGCATTGATCGAGCCTCATCCATCGAGCTAGCCTACTCTAGGGTCTTTAGCTCCCGCAAGCATATCCTCAGCTGTTCAACCAGCACCAGATACGCCGAAGCCTGCGAAAGGCTTCCAGTGTGACGGATGTTCTCAATCTGATTCTCAAGAAGCATCTGGGTAAACTCAAAGGAACTGCCCCCAGAAAGGACCAAATCAATACAGGACTTCATGGAAGCAAAAAATTGTTGCACCATTTGACGCGCTAGTTCTTCCATGATGTCAGTGGCTAGAGACTGTTGGTCCGAAGGCTCATCACTCTAGTTTTGATGATGACTAACTCATGTAGTTATAGTACTAATGATCTTGTGTTTAATTAGTATCAGATATTTGATCAAGATCTTAGTTGGTGTTTAGCTTCAACAAAGGATTTAAAGTTAAAGTTTTGTAGCTAGCACGTGTTGATTCAAGAGCTCGCGCATCAAGATTGCATCAAGTACTCAAAAGGAGTCTAGCTCATTGGATAAAGGTTTGGACCAAGTCAAGAAGGAGAAGAGGACCTTCAAGAGAAGATTTCCAAGAAGACTTGTGTCATATTTGTAAGTGTCAAGATTTTGTTTTAGATAAAATGTAAAGGATAGATTACTTGGTGGATTACTCAAGTTCATATACACTCACACACAAGATTTATATGTGTTTTCATAAAAAAAAAATTATATGTGTTCTCATAAAAGAGTTTTCATTTTAGAAAATACCCGTTTGGTTTTTAAGCTTCAAAATATACATGTTGAAAAATACCGGCTTGGTTTTTAAGACTAAAAACTATACATGTGTTTTATCAAAACTTATTTTAGAGCTTATTATCAAAAACATAGATATTTCACCATATAGATGTAGTGGATCATATCCATACACACTAAGCTTCAAAAGTGTTTAGAATATCTTGTTTTTGTATTTGGAAAAGTTTTGGAAAAATCGTTTTTGAAAAATACATATTTTTGTTACAAAATAGTTTAAAATATTTGTAATATGTTTTGATTTTTAATCAAACATGTTTGTATATCAAAGTATATCAATGAACTTATTTTTGTAGAATTTATGAGAATTTATGGGATTTTATTGAAGGAAAAAGACCAAGTTTTAAATCCTTAAAACCTGTATTCTGGTCTTCTGCCAGTCAACCGCACGGTCGATCGAGCCAGAGGTCGGTCGACCAGGCGGTCGACCGATGTGCACAAACATGCACAGCCTTGTTTGGCTAGAGGGCCAGTCGACCGACCCGGTCGACCACCAGAGAGTTCTACTCTCTGGAACTGGCCCAGATCGACCGGACGGTCAACCGGCAGAGAGCTTCTGCTCTCTATATCCAGGCCACGGGCACAACGGTCAGAAGACCGTTGGCTAGTCGACCGGGCGGTCGACTGACAGCAGCATCAGCTGCTGAGTTGGCCTCCAATGGCCATATTTTGGCAGCCTATATATTCGGCCTCCCTTGGACTGTTTTCAATAAGATTTTAAGTGGGTTTCAAGATAGTTTTTTCTACACTTCTAAGTGTTTATCTCCACTTATTTTAGAGCCAAATACTTCCATATCAAAAGGAGAGTTTTTCAAGAGTGTTTTGTAAAAGAGATTTCTTGAGTTTTTCACCACCAAATCAATCCTAGTTTTCTCACACACACTTGAGCTATCCATTGCTATATCAATCCTATAGGAATCTTTGTTGTGAGAGTGATTTTAGGTGATCAATTGTTGAGATCACCAAAGTGTTTCATCTTTGTATTTGTATTTGAGGAGGCAAACTTGCGGGTTCGTGTTGTTTTGAGTTCTTGTGGGAGCTCGGTGTAGAGGTGCGGCCTCGGCAAGCTAGTGTGCTTGCGTGTGTTTGTTCTTGCGGGAACAAGTGAGGGGACTAGTGAGTCCAAGAGTTCTAGTGTGAACTCCTTGTAGGTGTTGCGGCACCGAGTGATCCGGGTGGATTCTAGTGGAAATCCGTCATAGTGTTGAAGGTGGGGACGTAGAGCAAGGGTGCTCGAACCTCGAAACAAATCTCCCGTGTTTGCGATTGCTCTCTCTATCTCTCACTTGTGTTTATATCTTACATGCTCTTATTGTTCATATTCATTACTTGATTGATATACTTGTGCTTAAATTGATATATGCTTGGGGATGGTTTGCTCACACTTGTATTCAACCATGAGAGCCATAGCGGCACCTCAACTCTTATCTAGAGGAATCTTGAGGAGATAGTCCAGAGCCCTTCACCGAGAATTCGGCTACACTCTTGTGTTACACTTGTTGTGTCTAGCTTAATAGTTTTTAGTTTGCATTAATAGCTTAATCTCGCATTAATTCATCATTAGATTAGCTAGTCACCTATTCACCCCTAGGTGATTTCAATTGGTATCAGAGCTTGGTGCTCTTGATTTGGGTCTAATAACCTAGAGTTAAAGATCCTCTTTTTAGCTAATCACAATATTTATACACACACATGGTTTCATGTCACCTCCTATGTTTGATATTCTAACATCCAAACTTGGAAGGTTAAGATGTCAATGTACCTCAAAGCCCTAGGTATTCATGTTTATTTTGCCACTATTAAAGATTCTTATTGTTTAAATGGCAAACATCTAGAGGCTAATGCAAAAGCCATCCATGCTTTAAAGTCAACCCTAAATGATGAATATTTATTTAGGGTTTCTAACTTTGATTCAGCTTTTGTAGTATGGAACATATAGACTCCCTTGGCGAACAAGAGCAATACTATGATGGGAGTAACTCGGATGATGGAAGTGATGCTTCCAACTTGTGTTACATGGTCCAAGGGGATAACCCCCTTGAGGTAAATTCCGAATCCGAGCTTGATGGGGATGTTGACTTGTCATATGATGATCTTACTTCATTTTGTCAACAACTTCTTGAAAAATATGACTTGCTTAAAAAGGATAATAAGAAATTGAAAAATAAATTTGATTTCATGTTAAAAGAAAAAGAATCCTTTCAAAATAAATTAGAATGTATTTCAGAAGAAAATGATATGTTGAAAAAGGATAATATTTCCTTGATTTCTAAATTAAATGATCTTTGTGAAGGAAATACTTCTTTGAAAAATAAAATTATTTTGGTGAAAAAAGAAAAGGAAATTATTTTGGAAGAAAATAACTCTTTGAAGAGAAAATTTGTTTCAAAAGAAAAGGAAAATATTTCTAAAAAGAAAAAGAGTGTTGATTCTCATTCTCACCATGCTTTTCATGCTACTATTGATAAAAATGAGATTAATTTTTTGAAAAATAGAATAGATTCTTTGAGCTCAACCTTGAGCAATTGTGCATTTAATCATAATAGATTGGAAACCTTGTTTCAAAAGAAATAACCTCCACATGTTCACGCACATCACCCACGACACACATATGAACACTTTGCACATCATGATCACACTCATTCTCGTGAGCATATTAGAATGTACAAATGTACACATTGCGGCCGCAAAGGCCACTTAGCAAAGTTTTGTTATGATAAGATAAATTCTATAAATTTTGCTATTAAAAATATTTGGGTTCCGAATAATGCTAACCTACGTGGACCCAAAAGAAAATGGGTACCAAAATCTCCACCTCTTGTGTTTGATGTAGGTGTGGGCTCTCTCATGACGTGAGAGAATTGGTGCCTTGGTGGTAGATGCATGGGCTAGAAGGACACACCAAATTGATGCACTGCTATGAGGAAAGTTTGGTGGGAGGACCATCATGTTTGGAGACTTAGAGTATAGTGCTTGTGATTTTGGTAACTATCTCTAACTCCTTATTTGTTTACATGCTTTTAGATTATTGATTTTTAGCATGTTTTTCATGTTCATTATATTAAATGTCATGTAAATTAGACTTGTGATATACATATGTAGTATTTGAGATACACTCGTGTCTATATGGACCATTACTTTTGTGTTCTCACTTTAATTTAGCTATGTTGTATATCCTAGTTTAAGACATGTGCTTTTACTTAATGATCATATAGGCTTATGTCTTTCATTTTATGCTTCATATTTTGATTACATGTTTAAATATCAATTTTCATTAAAACTTGTGTATATACTTGTACAAGTAGTGAGCAACAATTGATTCTTATATGTTTGTACTTTATTTCTCATTTGTACTCATTACATGTACATGTATAACCTAGTTTTGATGATTCTTTCATTTATACATGTTTTCCCTATTCTTGTATATGTTTTGCTTCATGTATATGTAATTTTTGTCCAAAACTTATAAATATACATGTATAACCTTGAGTCACTTGCCTTCATGCAAATTACATTATGGACTCATTTGTGTTTAGGATATGTATGTATATTGTTAGTTTTGATAAAACATACATATACCTTGAAGTTTGTTTTTACATGAAAAATAAATTTTTTAATTTTTTACATGTTTGATGTCTTGAGCCTCATTGAATATTTTCATGAATATGCTATTCACATGATGTTTGTGCACTCATATTTAATTTGTTTACTCATGACTTTGTTTTCATTAGCTTTTATGAGTTTTATAGATTTCGAGTGTCAACTCTTGTGTATTTGGTATGTTTCATGAGATACATATGATTCTTTTCATGTTGAAGGATCTTTAACTAGTTTTTCAAAAATTACTTCAAACCAGTTATTTATTCTTCAATTGGTAGAGTTTTCAAGCTATGCTAAAATATTTTCAAACTCTTATTTTGAAAACCCCTATCAACCTAAGGGCGGATGGATGGGCGACCATGCCTGTGAGCCTTACTGAAAATCTTTTTAACATGTGCATGATTAGGGTGGATAGTTATGAGTAATACACATGAACTTCATGAAATTCTATTTTTGTATACTCATATATGTTTTCTTATATATGTATGCTTCAAATTTTAAATAATATCAATTTTAATTGGTATTTTTATTTTCATACATATATATGATTTGATTGTACTTGATTTATAATATCCTTACATGTTTAAAGCACAAATTATGTTTATGCTAAGCTTGACTTAAATCTTGATTTGAATTGGTATCTCAATTGGTATTTTAATGAGCTTATGCATTATTTTAAATTAGTATTTCAATTGATATCAAAATATACTTCATATTTTACTTTTTAATTGATATCAAAATTTACACTATAATTTAATTGGTATCAATATGTTTTGATTTCAAATTCGGTTTCGATTTCAATTGGTATCAAAAAATATTTTACCTTTTATTTGGTATTAAAATTTAACATATATTTCAATTGGTATCAAAATATAAAATAATTTACTTTCATTGGTGTCAAAATTTACAAATGTTTCAATTTCAATTGGTATCAAAAATTTCTAATTTCAATTGATATCAAAAATCTTGTGATATCTAAAAATTTTGTTTACTTACAAGTGGTACCTCAAAATTTGATTTAAGAGATTTCAAAATTTATTTTAAAATGATTTCAATTTGTTTTAAAGTGACCTCAAAATTTTTGATATGAATTGCCTATATGCAAGGGGAGCTTAATATCTCTTCTATATATAGATTCATGTTGTGTGTTTCTTATATTGAGGAGCTTGACATCTCTTCTTTATGTAGTACACGTGTGTAGGGGGAGCTTAACTTCTTCACTTATGCATTGTATATTATGTTTTATGTGAGCTCGGGTTTTGTCATCCTTTCTTTATGTAATGCATGTATGCAGGAGAGCTAACTTAACATCTTCCTCTTCATGAGTGTATATCGCATATATATCCTTATTATTGATATATTTTTCACCCCTTTGTTGATGATTGACAGAAAAGGGGAGAATGATTTGAGTTTAATGATTTTGAGTTTATATATGCATACTTAGAATTGAGTTTTGTCCTATATTTTATGTTTATACAAAAAGGGGGAGAAGGATTTTTGAAAGTTTATCCAAAAAGGGGGAGAAGGTTTTTTGGGGGAAGATTTTTTGGTTTATGCATGTGTCTCTCACCTTGTTTATGCATATATATTTGTTTAGTTTTATGTACTTCATTGAATATCTATTTGTTTATTGTTATGCATGAGTTAAAGGGGGAGCTTCTATGAAGCTTAACTTTAATCCATGCATATATAACTCCATGAGTTTTGTCATCATCAAAAAAGGGGAAATTGTTGGCCCGAAGGCCCATCACTTTAGTTTTGATGATGATTAACTCATGTACTTATAGTACTAATGATCTTGTGTTTAATTAGTATCAGATATTTGATCAAGATGTTAGTTGGTGTTTAGCTTCAACAAAGGATTTAAAGTCAAAGTTTGGAGCTAGCACGTGTTGATTCCAGAGCTCGTGCATCAAGATTGCATCAAGTACTCAAGAGGAGTCTAACTCATTGGATCAAGGTTTGGACCAAGTCAAGAAGGAGAAGAAGACCTTCAAGAGAAGATTTCTAAGAAGACTTGTGTCATATTTGTAAGTGTCAAGATTTTATTTTAGATAAAACGTAAAGGATAGATTAGTTGGTGGATTGCTCAAGTTCATACACACTCACACACAAGATTTATATGTGTTTTCATAAAAAAAATTTATATGTGTTTTCAAAAAAGAGTTTTCATTTTGGAAAATACCATTTGGTTTTTAAGCTTCAAAATATAAATGTTGGTAAATACCGGTTTGATTTTTAAGCTTAAAAATATACATGTGTTTTATCAAAACTTATTTTAGAGCTTATTATCAAAAACATAGATATTTCATCATATATGTATAGTGGATCATATCCATACACATTAAGCTTCAAAAGTATTTAGAATATTTTGTTTTTGTATTTGGAAAAGTTTTGGAAAAATCGTTTTTGAAAAATACAGGTTTTTGTTTAAGGCAAAACTTCTATATTACAAAAATAGTTTAAAATGTTTGTAATATGTTTTGTTTTTAATCAAATATGTTTGTATATCAAAGTATATCAATGAACTTATTTTTGTAGAATTTATGAGAATTTATGGGATTTTATTGAAGGAAAAAGACCAAGTTTTAAATCCCTAAAACCTGTATTCTGGCCTTCTGCCGGTCGACCGCACGGTCAACCGAGCCAGAGGTCGGTCGACCAGGCTGTCAACCGATGTGCACAAACGTGCACAGCCTTGTTTGGCTGGAGGGCCCGTCGACCGACCCGGTCGACCGCCAGAGGGTTCTGCTCTCTGGAACTGGCCCGGTCGACCGGGCGGTCGACTGGCAGAGAGTTTCTGCTCTCTGTATCTAGGTCACGATCGACCGGCCAGTTGACCGCTAGTACAAAGGTTAGAAATCTGACTGTTGGCCGGTCGACCGGGTGGTCGACCGACAGCAGCATCAGCTGCTGAGTTGGCCTCCAACGGCCATATTTTGGGAGCATATATGTTGGGCCTCCCTTGGACTATTTTCAATAAGATTTTAAGTGGGTTTTCATGATAGTTTTTCCTACACTTCTAAATGTTTATCTCTATTTGTTTTAGAGTCAAATACTTTCATATCAAAAGAAGAGTTTTTCAAGAGTGTTTTGTAAAAGAGATTTCTTGAGTTTTTTACCACCAAATCAATCCTAGTTTTCTCACACACACTTAAGCTATCCATTGCTATATCAATCCTATAGGGATCTTTGTTGGGAGAGTGGTTTTAGGTGATCAAGTGTTGAGATCACCAAAGTGTTTCATCTTTGTATTTGAGGAGGCGACTTGCGGGTTCGTGTTGTTTCGAGTTCTTGTGGGAGCTCAGTGTAAAGGTGCGACCTCGGCAAGCTAGTGTGCTTCCGTGTGTTTGTCCTTGCGAGAACAAGTGAGGGGACTAGTGAGTCCAAGAGTTCTAGTGTGAACTCCTTGTAGGTGTTGCGGTACTGAGTGATCCGGTGGGATCGATTCTAGTGGAAATCCTTCATAGTGCTGAAGGCCGGGACGTAGAGCAAGGGTGCTCGAACATCGAAACACATCTCCCGTGTTTGTGATTGCTCTCTCTATCTCTCGCTTGTGTTTATATCTTGCATGCTCTTATTGTTCATATTCATTACTTGCTTGATATACTTGTGCTTAAATTGATATATGCTTGGGGATTGTTTGCTCACACTTGTATTCAACCAAGAGAGTCATAGCGGCACCTCAACTCTTATCTAGGGGAATCTTGAGGAGATAGTCCAGAGCCTTCACTGAGAATTCGGCTACACTCTTGTGTTATACTTAGTGTGTCTAGATTAATAGTTTTTAGTTTGCATAAATAGTTTTAATTTTGCATTAATTCATCATTAGATTAGCTAGTCACCTATTCACCCCCCTTTAGGTGATTTCAATTGGGATCAGAGCTTGGTGCTCTTGATTTGGGTCTAATAACCTAGAGTTAAAGATCCTCTTTTTAGCTAATCACAATATTTATACACACAAATGGATTTTATGTCACCTCCCATGTTTGATATTCTTAACATCCAAACTTGGAAGGTTAAGATGTCAATATACTTAAAAGCCCTAGGTATTCATGTTATTTTGCCACTCTTAAAGATTCTTATTGTTTAAATGGCAAACATCTAGAGGCTAATGCAAAAGCCATCCATGCTTTAAAGTCAACCTAAATGATGAATATTTATCTAAGGTTTCTAACTTTGATTCGGCTTTTGTAGTATGGAACACTATAGTCTCCCTTGGCGAACAAGTGCAATACTATGCGGGGAGCAACTCAGATGATGGAAGTGATGCTTCCAACTTGTGCTACATGGTCCAAGGGGATAAACTCTTTGAGGTAAATTCTGAATCCGAGCTTGATGAGAATGTTGACTTGTCATATGATGATCTTGCTTCATTTTGTCAACAACTTCTTGAAAAATATGACTTGCTTAAAAAGGATAATAAGAAATTGAAAAATAAATTTGATTCCATGTTAAAAGAAAAAGATTCCTTTCAAAATAAATTAGAATGTATTTCAAAAGAAAATGATATGTTAAAAAAAGGATAATATTTCCTTGACTTCTAAATTAAATGATCTTTGTGAGGGAAATACTTCTTTGAAAAATAAAATTATTTTGGTGGAAAAAGAAAAGAAAATTATTTTGGAAGAAAACAACTCTTTGAAGAGAAAATTTGTTTCAAAAGAAAAGGAAAATATTTCTAAAGAAAAAGAGTGTTGATTCTCATTCTCACCATGCTTTTCATGCTACTATTGATAAAAATGAGATTATTGAAAAATAGAATCGATTGTTTGCGCTCAACCTTGAGCAATTGTGCATTTAATCATAATAGATTGGAAATCTTGTTTCAAAAGAAACAAGCTCCACATGTTCACGCACATCACCCACGGCACACATATGCACACTTTGCACATCATAATCACACTCATTCTCATGTGCATACTAAAGTGTACAAATGTACACATTACGGCCGCAAAGGCCACTTAGAAAGTTTTGTTATGATAAGATAAATTCTATAAATTTTGCTAATAAAAATGTTTGGTTCCGAATAATGCTAACCCACGTGGACCCAAAAGAAAATGGGTACCAAAATTCTCACCTCTTGTATTTGATGTAGGTGTGGGCTCTCACATGACGTGAGAGAATTGGTGCCTTGGTGGTGGATCATGGGCTAGAAGGACATAACAAATTGATGCATCGCTATCAAGAAAGTTTGGTGGGAGGACCACCATGTTTGGAGACTTAGAGTATAGTGCTTGTAGTTTTAGTAACTATCTCTAACTTCTAATTGTTTACATGCTTTTAGATTATTGATTTTTAGCATGTTTTTCATGTTCATTATATTAAGTGTCATGTAAATTAGACTTGTGATATACATATGTAGTATTTAAGATACACCCATGTTTATATGAACCATTACTTTTGTGTTCTCACTTTAATTTAGCTATGTTGTATATCCTAGTTTAAGACATGTGCTTTTACTTAACGATCATATAGGCTTATGTCATTCATTTTATGCTTCATATTTTGATTACATGTTTAAACATAAATTTTCATTAAAACTTGTGTATATACTTATACAAGTAGTGAGCAACAATTAATTCTTATATGTTTGTACTTCATTGCTCATTTGTACTCATTACATGTACATGTATAACCTAGTTTTGATGATTCTTTCATTTATACACGTTTCCCTATTCTTATATATGTTTTGCTTCATGTATATGAAATTTTTGTCCAAAACTTATAAGTATACTTATATACCCGTGAGTCACTTGCCTTCATGCAAATTACATTCTGGACTCATTTGTGTTTAGGATATGTATGTACATTGTTAGTTTTGATAAAACATACATATACCTTGAAGTTTGTTTTTACATGAAAAATAAATTTTTATGATTTATCACATGTTTGATGCCTTGAGCCTCATTGACTGTTTTCATGAATATGCTATTCACATGATGTTTGTGCACTCATATTTAATTTGTTTACTCATGACTTGGTTTTCATGAGCTTTTATGAGCTTTATAGATTTTGAGTGTCAACTCTTGTGTATTTGGTATGTTTCATGAGATACATATGATTTATTTTCATGTTGAAGGATCTTTAACTAGTTTTTAAAAAATACTTCAGACTAGTTATCGTCAATTAGTAGAGTTTTCAAACTATACTAAAATATTTTCAAACTCTTATTTTTGAAAACCCCTACCAACCTAAGGGCGGATGGATGAGCGACCATGCCTTGTGAGCCTTATTGAAAATCTTTTTAACATGTGCATGATTAGGGTGGATAGTTATGAGTAATACACATGAACTTCATGAAATTCTATTTTTATATACTCATATATATTTTCTTATATGTATGCTTCAAATTTCAAATAATATTAACTTCAATTAGTATTCATTTTCATACATATATATGATTTGATTGTGCTTGATTTACAATATCCTTACATATTTAAAGCACAAATTATGTTTATGCTAAGCTTGACTTAAATCTTGATTTCAATTAGTATCTCAATTGGTATTTTAATGAGCTAATGCATTATTTTCAATTGGTATTTCAATTGATATCAAAATATACTTCATATGATATCAAAATTTACACTGTAGTTCAATTGGTATCAATATGTTTCGATGTCAAATTGGGTTTCGATATCAATTGGTATTAAAATGTTTTACCTTTTATTTGGTATCAAAATTTATCATATATTTCAATTGGTATCAAAATATAAAATATTTTACTTTCATTGGTATCAAAATTTACGAATGTTTCAATTTCAATTGGTATCAAAAATTTCCAATTCAATTGATATCAAAAATCTTGTGATATCTTAAAATTTTGTTTACTTACAAGTGGTACCTCAAAATTTGATTTAAGAGATTTCAAAATTTATTTTAAGATGATTTCTATTGTTTTAAAGTGATTTCAAAATTTTTTATATGAATTCCTATATGCAAGGGGAGCTTAACATCTCTTCAATATATAGATTCATGTTGAGTGTATCTTATATTAAGGAGCTTGACATCTCTTCTTTATGTGGTACACGTGTGTAGGGGGAGCGTAACATCTCCACTTATGCATTGTATATTATGTTTTATGTGAGTTCGGGTTTGTCATCCCTTCTTCATGTAATGCATGTATGCAGGGGAGCTAACTTAATGTCTTCCTCTTCATAAGTGTATATCGTATATATCCTTATTAATGATTTATTTTTCACCCTTATTGATGATTGACAAAAAGGGGAGAATGATTTTAAGTTTAATGATTTTGAATTTATATATGCATACTTAGAAATTGAGATTTCCTATATTTTATGTTTATACAAAAGGGGGAGAAGGATTTTTGAAAGTTTATCCAAAAAGGGGGAGAAGGTTTTTGGGGAGAAGAATTTTTAGTTTATGCATGTTTCTCTCATCTTATTTATGCATATATATTTTTTAGTTTTATGCACTTCATTGAATATCTATTTGTTTATTGTTATGCATGAGTTAAGGGGGAGCTTCTATGTGAAAAGTCACCTAGAGGGGGGGGGGGTGAATAGGTGATATAGCTAATCTATGAACTAAATGCGGAATTTAAAAACTTAATTGCAATACACTCAAGTGTGATCAACAAATGATGCACACACAACCAAGCCAAGTAAATATGAATGCACAATATAAATAGTTGCAAGGCACGAAGTAAAGAGAGAGATAGAGAGAGTCAATGGATCAAGCGCAAACAACAAGATATGTTTCGAGGTTCGAGCACCCAGCTCTACATCCCCGCCTTCGACACACGAAGGATTTCTAATCCACTAGCTAGTCCACAAAGAACTCTCACAAGGAGTACCCAACTCCTCTCTTTACAACCACAACCTCCTCCTTGAGGCAAGCTCCAATCCAACAAAACAATCACCTCACAACTTGAGGGATTAGCACAAAGCAAACAAGGATCACCTCACAACTTGAGGGATACAACCCAAGGCACAAAGCCAAGCAAAGATTGAGTTTTTAACTTGGTGGTCTAAACAACAACCATAAACAATTTCTTTCTCCCACATAAAGATCCTATAGAAGAGATAGTAGATTTTAGCTCAAGTGTGGAGAAAACCAATGGAATGGAAATCAAAATCACAAAGAAAAATCCTTGGAAAAAACTGAAACCAAGATATAGAATATGAATCAAAACTCTTTTCCCAAAAACCTTTTCTTTGATTTTCCAAACCCTAGCAAAAACTCCAAATAGATTGTTCAATATGAGTTCAAAAACTTCTTTGATTGCTGTGAAAACACCAGAGAGTAGGGAAAATTCGCACAAATTCTTAGAGAAAAACTCTCACAAATGGGATATTTATAGACCCCAGAAAAATATCGCCGTTGGCAGCAGAAAAAGCCAGAAATACACTGCCGGTCGACCGGTCCGGTCGACAGTCCAACGGTCAAAATCTGCCCGTTGGCAGCTACCGGTCGACCGCGCCGGTCGACCCAAACAAACAGAGAGCTCTGCTCTCAGACCCGGTCGACCCGGACGGTCAACCGTCCCTGTCTGCCAAACGTGCACAGATTTGTGCACGTCGGTCGACCGACCCGGTCGACCGACTTCAGCCAAGTCGACTTGGTCAGAAGACTAGTCGACTGGTTGAAGCCTGGAACAGAAAACTGAGTTAAAAACATGTTTAAAAATTCTTTTATCTTTTCTAAAAATCACCAAAAATAGTTTTATCATTTTGCATTGATATATAAACATGTGGTAAAAAGTTTAGCTCAAATATCAATCAATATGAACTATTTTTGTGTCTTATCATTTTTACCAAAAACCAAAAACTGTATTTTCTAAAACTTGGATTTTGAATAGAAAATACGTTTTGTCCAAAACTCTTCTAAATACAAAAATATGATATTTAAACACTTTGAAGAATGATGCATATGGATATAATCCAATATACATGAAACAAATATATATCATAGTTTTTGACTTTAATTCCAAAAATAAGTTTTGTTAAAACACAAAACCTAAAACACATGAAATAGATATATCAAAGTAAGTTTGTCTAAGAGTTGAAGCATGCATGTATATAGAACAAATCTAATATACATTAAACCATGTAAACTTGTTTTGATATAATATCTATTCATGTAAACCAAGATCGTTTAAACCAAAAACTGAAAACCAAAACATGAAACGTGTGTGTTGTGAACTTGAGCATATCATACTATTCTAATCTTTACAATTTGGATCTAAACATAAAACTAAACTATGGTACCGATGTCTTCTTATAGAGCGCAATCTCCAAGCCGACTCGATCCAAAACTCTTTGATCCACCGAGCAAGTGTTATATGTGATCTTTGACGCTCGGGCTCTTGAATCAACATGTGAAAGTTTCCAAATCATCTTGTTGAAGCTAATCACCAACTAATAACTTGATTAATGATCTGAAACTAAAATCACAAGATTATTAGTACATATAACTACATGAGTTAATCATCATCAAAACTAGAGTGAAAGGCCTTTGGGCTAACAATCTCCCCCTTTTTGATGTTGACAAAACTCATGGAGTTATATATGCATGGATTAAAATTAAGCTTCAAAGAAGCTCCCCCTTAACTCATGCATGGGATAAACAACTAATAAATGGCTCTAGATACCAATGAAATTATAAAACATGAAACATGCATAGATATGCATAATATAATAAATGGCTCTAGAAACCAATGGAAGATACCAATGAAATTTTCAAAAACAAATAAACATGTTCTAGATACCAATTAGCAAAAACAAATAAACATGTTCTAGATACCAATTAGCAAAAACAAATAAACATGCTCTTGATACCAATTAAACTAAACAAATAAACATGTTCTTGATACCAATTTAAACTCAATATATGTAAAACAAAACTAATGATCTAATGATCTCTTTTACAAGCTCTTGATACCAAAACTAAACATGTTCTTTAAATAATGCTTTTGATACCAATTGAACTTAATATAAAAAACACAGAAAACATGCATACAAACATGCATATAAACTCAAATTCTTCTCCCCTTTTTGTCAATCATCAACAAAGGGGTTAAAAACAAAACAAAAAAAAATATACCGACAATACCGATAAAAAAAAAATTCTTCTCCCCCTTATTTACAAAACTAATAAAACATATTCTTTTTATATTCAAAACAAGGAATCAATCAAGGGATGCTCTCCCCCTTTTTGTCTAAACACAAATATGATACCAATTAAAAATGTGTCAATGAAGTGCATTTTGATACCAATTAAAAATGAAACTATACCAATTTAAAAAACAAAAATCTTGAAACCAATTGATAAGTAAACAAACAACATACCAATTGTAAATAAACAAAATTGATATCAATTGAAATTAAACATAAATCTTAATACCAATTGAAATTATTATATCTTTAAGTATATAAACAAATTTGATTTTGATATCAATAGAAATTATTGCCAATTGAAATTATTATTCTCTATCATAAAGTAAGGGAGTGGAATACTAAAAACCAATTGAAAGATGAAATACAAGATTTTCTCCCCCTTTATGAGATACCAATGAAAACTATGATAAGGCTCGAATCAAGATACCAATTGAAAACTAAAATCAATTGAAACAAAGTTGAAGCTCAAGCTTATCATCATAAACAAGATTTGTGCTTAAAGATATAGGGATATAGTAAGCACAAATAAAATATATACCAACATATATATATGTATGAAAAGATTAGATACCAATCGAAATTGATACTTTTTGAAATGTAAGCATACATACACAAAAATATATGAGTATACAAGAAATATCAAGATTGATACCAATTGAAAGAATTCAATGATACCAATTGAAACAACAATAAGATCAAGTGTATACATCATATTTCCTATCCTCCCATACATGATCAAGTTTAAAATAATTTTCACTATAAAGCATACATGAGCATGATCTCCCATCCAACCACCCTTAGATAGTAGGGGTTTTCAAAAATAGGTTTACAAAATATAGTATGTTTGAAAATCTCTACCAAAGTGAAGAATACGAACTAGTTATAGGAAAAACTTTTTAAACTAGTACGAAATCCTTCAAGTAAGGAATAAAACAAAATTGTTTTTCATGAAACACATGTAAATCACATGATCACTAAACACTCAAAATCCATATAGCACAATTTGTACTCATGAAAACTAAGTCATGAGAAAATATTAAATAAGGTGAGTGTACAAGTGTTGTGAGGAACATATCAACATGAAAATGGACAATCAAGCTCAACATTGAAACATGAAATTCATCTAAGATGTGAAATCACCAATTGAAATCATCTTAAAAACATAAAATTCATCCAAACGATTTAAACTTCAAGGCATATGTATGTCATGTACAAACTAAAGTATACATACATATCCAAAACACAATGAGTCCACAAAAGTATATGCATGAAGGCACGTGGCTCAAGGATGTATATGTATAAATGATAGTTTGGATAAGATGGACATATACATGAAGTTAAAACAAAATATGTAAAATGATGAATACAAGTCAAATGCAAGAATCATCAAAACTAGACTATACTAGTACATCGAGTGAGTACAAATAAGCGTTCAAGCACAAACATATATAAAGGTCTATTTGTAGCTCACTAGTTGTATAAGTATAAAACCTAGTCTTAATGAAAACTATCATTCAAGCAAGTAGTCAAAACATGAAGCATAAAACGGGTCAACAATGATCATGGAAGCATAAAACGGGAATCATAACCCAACATTATAAACATAATAATCAAAACATGAATTATTAAAACAAAACATCATAAACATTTATATGATCATTATGTATATGCATGTACATTAGATCTAGGGCATACATGATAGTACTAAACAAGGTGAGAACACAAAGATAAGTTCTATATAAAACATGGGTGTCTCAAGTAACTAAACATGTATAATACTAATCTAATCAACATGACATAAGCATAATGAACAATAAAACAAGGCATGCTATGAATAGATGAACATGAAAAGCATGCAATTAAAAATGGGAGTTAGAGAATGATACCAAAACCGATGAAGGTGCATCTCTAGTTCTCCAAACCACGGTGGTCCTCCCACCAAATCCCCTTGAGAGTGAAGCATCCAAATGGTTCTCTTTTAAGCTTAGAATGCATCCATCTCAAGGCACCAATACTCTCACGTGATGCGAGAGCTCCCACCTACATCAAAACGTATAGAGGTGGTCTTTGGTACCCATTTCCTTTTGGGTCCACGGGGGTTAGTATCCTTTCTAGCCCAAACAAGATTAGTTGCTAAATTTTCATGATAAATACGATCATAACAAAATCTAGCAAGATGGCCTTTTCGGCCACAATGTGTACATGTGTACACATGAGCATACATGTTATGGTTGTGTCCGTGATGAGCATGTGTATGCCGTGATGGGTGTGCATGCAAAGATGGACCTTGTTTCTTGCGAACCAAGGTTTCCAAACGTGAATGATTCAAAGTGCATTGGCTCAAAGTGGAGCCCAAACATTCAACACTTTTCTTCAAAACATTTATATCATTTTCAATAGTGGAAGACAAAGTGGAGCATGAAATAGGTGTGCAAGAAGAAGAAGCTATGCTAGCATGGCACACATGAGAATCAATATCAATTTTCAAAGATTCATTTTTCTTTAAAACCAAATCCAAATCTTTTGTAATTGAATCAGTTTTATTTTTCAAGATAAGGTTATCTTTAAAAGTAAAATCCAATTTTGAAGATAAAATCTCATTGTGCTTCACAACATCATCACAATCATTTTTGCTTTTCAAAACTTCAATCTCATTAAGGGCAAGGTCTAGTTGAGATCTTAGTGAGTCACGTTCACTAGTGATCTCTTCCTTTTCTTGCAAAACCAATTCAAAATTAGAAAACAAATCTTTTAATTCATTTTTCAAAACAAGGTTGTCCTCTTTCAAAAGATTGTGTTTTTCCAAAAAATTCTCAAGCTTTTGAGCAAGTTCCAAATTTAAAGTTTGAACTTCAAAACAACCATGGCAATAGGAACTAGAGCTATCATCTAATTGAGTGTCCGATTGTACCTCAAGGGAGTTTTCCCTTGGACCATGAAGCAATGCTCTTCGGACTCTTCTCTCTTAGATCTCCTCATCTTGTTGATAATCCTTGGAAGCTCGGGAGACGTCAATAAGCTCCAAACTGCAAAAGCCGAGTCATAACGATCAAACACCGGTAAAAGATGTTCACTAAGAGATGCTCTAAGTGCTCTAAGTGCTAATGCATTTGCCTTTTTATGCTTGCTACTATTAGGGAATGATTCCATAGTGGAGGCTTGATAAACTAGATGTCCTAGTCTTTTCAAATGGCTACTCATATTGGCCTTCCAAGCATTAAGTCTAATATGGTCAAACATAGGAGGGCTATCCATGAGAGCAAACTAAATGAGTGCAAATGAAAATGCAAATGAAGATTAGCAAACCAAGATCTCACTCCTAGGTGGTTAAACCTAATATCAGGAGCACTAGCTCTGATACCAATTGAAAAGTCACCTAGAGGGGGGGTGAATAGGTGATATAGCTAATCTATGAACTAAATGCGGAATTTAAAAACTTAATTGCAATACACTCAAGTGTGATCAACAAATGATGCACACACAACCAAGCCAAGCAAATATGAATGCACAATATAAATAGTTGCAAGGCACAAAGTAAAGAGAGAGATAGAGAGAGTCAATGGATCAAGCGCAAACAACAAGATATGTTTCGAGGTTCGAGCACCCAGCTCTACATCCCCGCCTTCGACACACGAAGGATTTCTAATCCACTAGCTAGTCCACAAAGAACTCTCACAAGGAGTACCCAACTCCTCTCTTTACAACCACAACCTCCTCCTTGAGGCAAGCTCCAATCCAATAAAACAATCACCTCACAACTTGAGGGATTAGCACAAAGCAAACAAGGATCACCACACAACTTGAGGGATACAACCCAAGGCACAAAGCCAAGCAAAGATTGGGTTTTTAACTTGGTGGTCTAAACAACAACCACAAACAATTTCTTTCTCCCACACAAAGATCCTATAGAAGAGATAGTAGATTTTAGCTCAAGTGTGGAGAAAAACCAATGGAATGAAAATCAAAATCACAAAGAAAAATCCTTGGGAAAAACTGAAACCAAGATATAGAATATGAATCAAAACTCTTTTCCAAAAAACCCTTTTCTTTGGTTTTCCAAACCCTAGCAAAAACTCCAAATAGATTGTTCAATATGAGTTCAAAAACTTCTTTTGATTGCTGTGAAAACACCAGAGAGTAGGGAAAAATTCGCACACAAATTCTTAGAGAAAAACTCTCACAAATGGGGTATTTATAGACTCTAGAAAAATATAGCCGTTGGCAGCAGAAAAAGCCAGAAATACACTGCTGGTCGACCGGTCCGGTCGACCGTCCAACGGTCAAAATCTGCCCGTTGGCAGCTACCGGTTGACCGCGCCGGTCGACCCAAACAAACAGAGAGCTCTGCTCTCAGACCCGGTCAACCCGGACGGTCGACCGTCCCTGTCTGCCAAACGTGCACAGATTTGTGCACGTCGGTCGACCGACCCGGTCGACCGACTTCAGCCAAGTCGACTTGGTCAGAAGACTAGTCGACTGGTTGAAGCCTGGAACAGAAAACTGAGTTAAAAACATGTTTAAAATTCTTTTATCTTTTCTAAAAATCACCAAAAATAGTTTTATCATTTTGCATTGATATATAAACATGTGGTAAAAAGTTTAGCTTAAATATCAATCAATATGAACTATTTTTGTGTCTTATCATTTTTACCAAAAACCAAAACTGTATTTTCTAAAACTTGGATTTTGAATAGAAAATACGTTTTGTCCAAAACTCTTGTAAATACAAAAACATGATATTTAAACACTTTGAAGCATGATGCATATGGATATAATCCAATATACATGAAACAAATATATATCATAGTTTTTGACTTTAATTCCAAAAATAAGTTTTGTTAAAACACAAAACCTAAAACACATGAAATAGGTATATCAAAGTAAGTTTGTCTAAGAGTTGAAGCATGCATGTATATAGAACAAATCTAATATACATTAAACCATGTAAACTTGTTTTGATATAATATCTATTCATGTAAACCAAGATCGGTTAAACCAAAAACCGAAAACAAAAACATGAAACGTGTGTGTTGTGAACTTGAGCATATCATACTATTCTAATCTTTACAATTGGATCTAAACACAAAACTAAACTATGGTACCGATGTCTTCTTGTAGAGCGCAATCTCCAAGCCGACTCAATCCAAAACTCTTTGATCCACCGAGCAAGTGTTATATGTGATCTTTGACGCTCGGGCTCTTGAATCAACATGTGAAAGCTTCCAAATCATCTTGTTGAAGATAATCACCAACTAATAACTTGATTAATGATCTGAAACTAAAATCACAAGATTATTAGTACATATAACTACATGAGTTAATCATCATCAAACTAGAGTGAAAGGCCTTTGGGCCAACACTATGAAGCTTAACTTTAATCCATGCATATATAACTCTACGAGTTTTGTCATCATCAAAAAAGGGGAGATTGTTAGCCCGAAGGCCCATCACTCTAGTTTTGATGATGATTAACTCATGTAGTTATTGTAATAATGATCTTGTGTTTAATTAGTATCAGATATTTGATCAAGATCTTAGTTGTTGTTTAGCTTCAACAAAGGATTTAGAGTCAAAGTTTTGGTGCTAGCACGTGTTGCTTCGAGAGCTCGCGCATCAAGATGGCATCAAGTACTCAAGAGGAGTCTAACTCATTGGATCAAGATTTGGACCAAGTCAAGAAGGAGAAGAAGACCTTCAAGAGAAGATTTCCAAGAAGACTTGTGTCATGTTTGTAAGTGTCAAGATTTTATTTTAGATAAAATATAAAGGATAGATAAGTTGGTAGATTGCTCAAGTTCATACACACTCACACACAAGATTTATATGTGTTTCATAAAAAAAAAATTTATATGTGTTTAATAAAAGAGTTTTCATTTTGGAAAATACCCGTTTGGTTTTTAAGCTTCAAAATATACATGTTGGAAAATACCGGTTTTGTTTTTAAGCTTAAAAATATACATGTGTTTCATCAAAATTTATTTTAGAGCTTATTGTCAAAAACATAGATATTTCATCATATATATATAGTGGATCATATCCATACACACTAAGCTTCAAAAGTGTTTAGAATATCTTGTTTTTGTATTTGGAAAAGTTTTGGAAAAATTATTTTTGAAAAATACAGGTTTTGTTTAAGGCAAAACTTCTATATTACAAAATAGTTCAAAATGTTTGTAATATGTTTTGATTTTTAATCAAACATGTTTTTTATATCAAAGTATATCAATGAACTTATTTTTGTAGAATTTATGAGAATTTATGGGATTTTATTGAAGGAAAAAGACCAAGTTTTAAATCCCTAAAACATGTATTCTGGCCTTCTGCCGGTCGACCGCACGGTCGACCGAGCCAGAGGTCGGTCGACCAGGCGGTCGACCGATGTGCACAAACGTGCACAGCCTTGTTTGGTTGGAGGGCCAGTTGACCGACCCAGTCGACCGCCAGAGAGTTCTGCTCTCTGGAACTGGCCCCGGTCGACCGGGCGGTCGACCGGCAGAGAGGTTTTGCTCTCTGTATCCAGGCCACGGTTGTACGCGCCGGAAAAGGGAAATAAAAGCGTTCGCTGTAAAGTTTCCTTGAATCAGATGAAAAATTACAACAAAAATTGTTTTCCTTCCAGTTACAAGGGAGGGAGGATGTTGAATCTTGAATCCTCCCTTTGTTTAAGGCTGGGTTCTTCAAATGGCGGTGGAGAGTGAATCTTGTTCTCCGTTGACCGGATGACCGTCGGGATCATCAGGGATCTTCTCTTTGGCTGGTAAAAGGAGTAGCACAGCTCTGTCTACCAAAACTCTCAAAGAGAAGGTAGGCAAAGAGCAACTTGTACGTAGCAAGTTCTCTGAAGGGTTTTACTCTCTTTCTTTTCTCCTCCCTCTTGATTGGCCGACCGTCTCTGTCTCTCCTTATAGCGGCGAGGCTATTTATAGAGGTTTCAGGGGCGTACGTGCCTCCTAAAAACACTCCACAATGAGGGCTAACTTTTTCCGTTATGTGGGCCGTGATTGACCCTATAACCGGGACGGTTACACCTGAGACGCGGGTGTCAACCCACACGCCTTGGAGCTGCTGAGACGCGGGTTTTAAGCCCACGCGCCTTGAAGTTGAGACGCGGGTTTTGGACCCTCGCGTACGCCCCCTGAAAACACTCCACAATGAGGGCTAACTTTCCCGTTATGTGGGCCGTGATTGACCCTATAACCGGGACGGTTACAACTGAGACGCGGGTGTCAACCCACGCGCCTTGGAGCTGCTGAGACGCGGGTTTTGAGCCCACGCGCCTTGAAGTTGAGACGCGGGTTTTGGACCCTCGCGCCTTGATGTTGAGACGCGGGTGTTGAGCCTTCGCGCCTTGAGTCTGAAACTCTGCCTTTTAATGGCTTGTCTTTTAGTGATTTTTAGACAGCCTACAGAACCCTCCAAAGTTTTCGATATTCCGCAGTTAACTGGGACGGATTTCGAAATACTTTGGACTCTAGCTGAATTCACCTCTATGACTGGACTGTTAATGCTCCGGGTTTGATCTTATCTGGAGTTGGTCTTCGTGAGTGTACTGTTGAACTCTTTGAGGCCACCATAGTTGATCGTGTTGAGTGTCTAGATACACAGTCTAAACCTCCCCGATTGCTTTTAGTCTGTCATGGGTGCACTTTAAGCCAGGAGTGGACGATCGTCTGCTTGTGCCAGTGTACTGTTGAACTGATTTTGCAGAAGCATGGACTGAACGCCAGCTCTTTTTGAGACGCAGGGATAGTACTGCTTTAAAGACGCGACTTTCATGGGGTGCGCCTTTTGAAATGGAAAATGCGACTGATATTCCATTGGGCAGACGCGACGCTAGGCCGGATTGGAAGGACGCGAACTTCGGAGAGACGCGCCTGTTGGGTGCGAATCCGTGCCATGTCATGAGTGCACTGCCACGTGTCCTGTGGAGCCGAAGGGACACTTTCTTTTTTGGCGTGCGAACTTCACGCTGTATGTATAAATGCGCTGTCCACGCGTCAAGCAATGACTCGATGCCGAACCAATCGAGCCACGCGCCGCGTATCTTTGCGAATCTTCGTGCCTATAAATGGCAACAGTCAGAGAGATATCCTTTTCTTCTCCGAGCGCATCTATTAGGGTTTTGAGAAAAAGGATCTCCTTTGTTCTCTCTTCATTTCTTCATCGTCCATCATCGGATTTTTGATTAACGATGGCACCCAAGGCCAAGCCAATCGCATCATCCTCAAAGGCGGCCGTCGCCGAGGCCCAGAGGGGTGGTTTCTCTGCGCAGGAAGTCCTTTTCCCAGGTATAATGCCGTTTAGGCTTAACCTTCACCATTAATGGAAGTTCATGGAACCCCTAAAAAAAAATCTTTTTTTTTTGGGAGGAGAACCGTCAACACAGAAATATAAACCGTGTTTGATTCTCAGACGCGGTCTTTGAGTTGATAACCAAGGCGCGGGTTTGATGACCCGGTGCCAGTGAGCCCTGCATTTCGGATTCTTCACTTAGAATATTTTTAATTGTGAAGGGTTCGGACGCGGACTTGATCCTTGCGTTCTATGACATCAGGTGCTGATTTTTTATGAATTTGGCACCTGAGCCCAAGTACTTTAGAGATTTTTCATAAGTCTTGGTTTTCAAAACGCGGGCTTGATCCTGCGGGCCTCACATCTGGACGCGGATTTGCAGGTCTGGACGCGGATTTTGATAATTCCTGCGTCCAGTGTCTCTTCTGCGTCTGGACGCGGATTCTCAAGTCTAGACGCGAATTTTGATATTTTCTGCGTCCAGTATCTTTTCTGCGTCTGGACTATAGACACTTGACACATTTTTTTTTTTTCTTTGAAGTTCTTGTTCCATCTTTATTGCCTTGCTGTAGATGAATTCAACTTCTTTAATGAAACGCGGCATTGACTCAAGTCTTCTTGATGAGACGCGCATTGATTCATAGGAACCTAGATAGAACTAAGTTTTTCTGATGAAACGCGGCATCAAATCATAGAGAGAGACGCGGTCATCATTTCATAGGAACTTAGGCAGAACCAAGTCCTTTTACTGAGACGCGGCGTCAATTCACAGAGAGAAACGCGAATCCGTCCTGCTAATGAAGACGCGGTTCAAGTGGACGTGAAGGACGCAGTTTTTTGAGTGTGACTCACTGGTTGCAGTCCTTAAGGATGCAGCGCTGGGTCTTTTGACTAGGTGCAAAAACCATCACTACCCATGAAGACGCAGCTCCTCTGATGAAGACGCGGTTTGAGCGGACGCGAGGGACGCAGCCTTGCGCATTTTCTGACTAATCCCACAATGGCCTAAGTCTTTTTGCTGAGTTAAGTGCTTTCCCTTAAAATGGGCCCCGTTAGCTGAAGGGACGCAACTTTGGGTCACGCGAACATTCCTCTGGAATGTAGGTGGACGTCATTCAGTCTGAAAAGGGGACACGGATTCCTGGACGCGGCTTTCTCATCTGCGTCTTGATTTAACTTCCCAGGCGTTAAATGCGTCCTGACTTAAAGATTTCATGAGATCTTTAAACGTCAAGTCTTCACTGACGATTGGGAAATCGGGTCGTCCGTTGTTTCCCGAAGCGGTTTGTCCATGCATCAGTTCTTCATTGGGCTTAGGCGTTAATACTTTTTAATGCAAAACCGGCGCGGGCGGTTTGAGACCAGCGTCTGCGACGCTTCCCGAAGCAACGTTCCACGCGTCAGACTCCTATTGGACTTTGACGGTCGTGCGATCACTAAGGCCGACGATTTTGATTAATGAACCATTAATGACAGTTATCAGGGGCAGCCTATAAATAGGGCTCACCCTCTCCCTTTAGCAGTCTATACTTGGACTATTTTCTTTTGACAGCGAGTGCACTGAGAGTTTCTGTCTTCTCCCTTCAAGGACTTCACCAGGGGTTTGCCTCCATGGATGAAGATGACCCAGAGCTTTCATGCTTCTGTTTGGTCTCTTCAGAAGATTACCACTGTCAAGTGATTTCAATAACAGAAAGCGTCTCTCTGAACTCCTTTTATGTCCACGTTCTAATGCAGAGAGTTCAACTCTTGATAGAGGCCTCTCCGGGTATGCCGTCCCGACTTGCCATGACCTTTTTAGTCCCAACCAATTTGAATTTTAGTATATCTCTTAGAGAGATATCATTTGGACTTTCTTGCGAAGTCGTGGTTGGTGCATTCCTCTTTTGGAATTTGTGCCATCGACTTGAACTTCTCTGGACGCGAGCACAGAAGTCTTTGGCACTTGGCGCTGGCTTTGCTCATGAAGCTCGCGTTTTAAGGCCACTGACTTGGATGAATTCCAACTCGGGTTGAAGGTTTCAGACCCGAATCTTGCAACTCCTGTTCATTCAACAGCGAGATGGCAATTTTTTCGGCGTCTGAGTCTTTTCGCGCCTGATGTGTTAGACGCAGATGCAAAAAATTGGACTGCGTTTGAACCCTGCGTGTATCACAGTTTTAACTCGCGTCTGTTTCTGCCACCGCGGAAGTTTGGCTCACTGCGTGGGTCATTCCCGCGTCTGCAGTCTTCAGCAATAACTGCGTTTGTGACTTAGTTTTCTTCTGTCGAAGTGTACTAAGTTCTGAATTATCTAATTCCCTTGTTTGCTTCTTACAGGTAGGCTTGATCGTCCTTTTTCAGGTTCGCTGGGCCCCTGGAAGAATATTTCGGCCGGCGAACTCGTTCGATGTTCATCCACAAGGGAATATATTATGGTCCCCGTCGTCCACAAGGGAATATATTATGTCCCTGACGGGGACTTAACCCTCGCCAAGGTCTCTTCAGATCTAATGCACCAGTAATGCCTGCTGGCAAGGGATGGTCAGAGTGAGTATGGCGGCGAGGGGGTTACGGTGGTATAGTGGCAGATAGCATCCCCATCCTCTCTCACCCCAGAAGTGACATCGAGGAGACTCCATATTTGTTGGATGGCCTTATGGCGAGAGAGATGCTTATGAATGAAGGGTTGCAGGGCTTTCTGCTGCCACGGACCTCAAGAACACCATTGCTCTTAGCTTAGTCAGCTAGGGCTCTTTCGATGTTTACATCATGCATCGTGGTGCAACCAGCTTCTGATCGTTGCCATAATGTCTGATTCTATTTTGGCGCCCTTCCAAACATCTTGCACTTGGAGTCAGATGCGGCTTCAAGGAGTGAGTACGGCCTCTGAGAGAGAGAGGGACTTCTTTGTACTCCTTAATTGTAACACTCAATCTTATTGTATAAGAGAGCGTTTTGTATCACTTTCATATGCCTGGATATAAATAAAAGTGACATTTTTCTTTTTGCCTCTTTCTATTATCTTGAACCTTTTGTCTTCAGTTAGACGCATAGAAGCAGAAAATCTTTGACTTCGTCAAAATTATGATGATAATCTTAATAAGTCAAATTTTGTAGGGAAAGATCCTATTTAAGGAACTTTCACAATACTGTCAGAGGTGTAATATTAACTTGACAAGAGATAAGATAGTTTTGTGGACCTGTCAATCTATAAAGGAGAATGACAAGTGAAACTCGTACCCCCAGGGAAATGGGCCTTTATCAAGGTTTAGGATTCACTTGATTAAGCTCAGCTGGGGATTGAAGGAAAACACTGTTATTGGTGTAGTATTAACCTAACAATGTTTTTAGGTAGACTTGTTATTCTGTTGAAGAGAATAACAAGTGAGACTAGACTCATGGGGAATCTAGGGAAGTCTTTACCATTAGAGGTGTGATATTAACTTAACGGTTGAAAGTAGTCTTGTCAGAAGTGTGATGTTAACTTGACAATGATGTGAGTCAGAGGTGTAATATTAACTTGACTCAAAAGTATTTCAGTTTTGTTTTGGGAAAACTGAGAGTGTCACTGACATAGGTGTGATGTTTAACTTGACAGTGAGGGTAATGTTAGAGGTGTAATGTGGAACTTAGCATTGGTCATCTCGGCTTGGATAAGGAAGTCGAGGAAAAGTCATGGCCATAGGTGTATTGTTGAACTTAGCAATGACTTAGATGCTAGAGGTGTAGTGTTAACTTAGCATCATTCGTTTCAGCTTCAACACGGAAGTCTGAAGAAAGGTGACTGTCAGAGTGTGATATTAACTTGACAGAAACTTGATGTACTATTTAGAAGTATAGTGTTAACTTAACAGTAATTTGTCAGAGGTGTGGTATTAACTTGACAGAAGTTGATTTGCGATATGAGCAATTTGAGGACCTGTCATCCTATTGATGAGAATTGACAAGTGGAGTTTGGAATGTCAGAGGTATAGTGTTAACTTGACAACAACTGTATTTTGTAGATTTACCATTCTGTGGATGAGAATGGTAAGGGATTTTGGAGGGGAGAGTGGAATTGAGTCCACTTAGGATTTTTAGCAAACCCTCAGCTATCAATGGATTTGAGGTGCCTTTACCAACTACCGTTTGAGCTGGGCTAGCCATGCTATTCCCTCAGAATGATGAGTTGTCGAAGACTTATGTTGGGCTTGGAAGCCAACATTTCCTCTATCCTTAGCCGTCGGAGGCGTCAGATCAAATGGGAACACATGTCCCTTAGGATTTTTAGCAAATCCTCAGCTGTCAACGGGTTTGATATGCCTTTACCAACTACCGTTTGAGTTGGGCTAGCCATGCTATTCCCCTCAGCATGATGAGTTGTCGAAGACTTATGTTTGGCTTAGAAGCCAACATTTTCCTCTATCCTTAGCCGTCGGAGGCGTTGGATATTAATGAAGAAGCTCTTCTTGTTTTGATCAGAGGTGTAATTTTGAACTTGATCGGAGGAGGAGTACTATTAAGGATAGTACTTCTTCAAGAATCTGCCGTTGATCGGCATCATGAGTGTATCGCCATTTGAAGTAATGAGGCGATATGACCCATTTGAGTAGACTGACTCTACTACAAATGGCCCTTCCCATTTGGGTTGGAATTTTCATTTTGTCTTGTGCGTCATTACCATGGGTCTTCTGACGGCTAAGACAAGATCGCCTTTCTTGAAAGTTCGCATTTTAACTTTCTTGTTGAAGGCTCTGGTAATTCGAGCCTGGTAGAGCTCGATTTGCTGTTGGGCCTGCAGACGCTTATCGTCTAAGGCTTCCAATTCTTGGAGTCGCTGTCGATGCTTCTCCTCTGTTGTCATCTCTGCTGTCAAGGCGACGCGTAGAGATGGAATTTGGATTTCTAGTGGAAGCACGGCTTCACACCCGTATACCAAAGAAAATGGCGTGGCTTTAGTCGGGGTTCGCACAGTTGTGCGATAGGCCCATTAGCATTCACCTAACTTGTCGTCCCAGTCCCGTTGACTTTTCGATACGAATTTCTTGAGAAGCTTGCCAATGGTCTTATTGAAAGCTTCTGCGAGGCCATTAGCGGCAGGATAGTAAGCCATTGAGGACACACTCTGGATTCAGAACTTAGCGCAGAATCTCCAGAAAGCCTGGCTGATGAACTGGGGTCCATTGTCATGGACAATTCGCCGAGGTACACCAAAACGGTAAATAACGTGATGCTTCACAAACTTGATCACGTTAGACGATTTTACTTCCTTCAAAGGAATGGCCTCGGCCCATTTGGAGAAGTAATCGGTTATTGCCAAAATAAACCGATGTCCTTTTGATGACGGCGGGCTGATAGGGCCAACTACATCCATCCCCCACATTTCAAATGGCCAGGTAGAGGTTGTAGAGTGAAGGTACCCTGGTGCTTGATGGATGAAATCGCCATGCACTTGGCAGGCGTGACATCTTTTAGCATAAGTGACGGTGTGTCGGCAATCATCTTGGGCCAATAGTAACCCAACCTTTGGAGTCGATGTGCCAATTTTGGGCCGGGTTGGTGGGCTCCACACATGCCGTCGTGGCTTCTTTCAATACCTCTTGAGCCTCCTTTGGTGAGAGGCACCGGAGCAAGACCCCGTCATGCGATCGACGATACAATGTTCGTGTAATCGCATTGTAGTAAAATTTAGGAGCTTTCCTTCGAATGGCAGCCGCTTCCTTGGTGTCCTCAGGCAGGATGCCGTACAAGACATAGTCGATATAGGGGAATCGCCAGTCTTTAAGCTCTGGCCCGGTTGACAATTCCAGCGTTTCTTTGCCATGACACTCTCCCTTTGACTCCTGATAGTCTTCGAGGGCAGTTCTTGGGCAATACAGGTCGTGGTTGTAGACGAATACCTTCTCCATTGCTCCAGCTGGAAGAGCTAAGGAGGCCGCGAGGGACGCGAGTGCATCTGCATGCGCATTTTGCCTGCGGCGGTACATGGTCGATGTAGAAGTTTGTGAACCTCTAGGCCATGTGGATAGTTGCGTTGTAGTAGGGTACTAGGTCCTCATGTCTGACTTCGTACTCCCCGCGAACTTGGCTAACAATGAGTTTGGAGTCACCGTATGCCTCGAGATTTTTAACGCCAATCTCATCGGCGAACTGCATCCCAATCAGGAGAGCGTTGTACTCCGCTACATTGTTGGAGCAAGGCTCAGTTAGCGAGACAGCTCGAGGAATCACATAGTTTTGTGGCGAGACGAGTACTACTCCTACCCCCGCTACGATGTGTCCTTTGGGCTTGTTCTAGATGCACCGTCAAAGAAGAGTTGCCATACTTGACTTTCGAACGATGTTTGAGTTCGGCAGGCTTCAGCGACCTCATCTGGGAGATCGTCATAAAGTTTGGTTGCCCTCGGATCTGGATGCTCAGCCAGGAAATTCGCCACCGCTTGTCCTTTAATGGCTTTTTGTGGTAAAAAGTGCATCTCATATTGGGATAGCAATATGGCCCATTTTGCCAGCCGGCCGTTCAATGATGAAGGCTTAGTCATAAGTAACCTCAGGGGGTTGACTTTTGATATGACGTTTATAGTTTGGCCTACCAAATAGTGTCGCATTTTCTGAACAGCGAACACCAACGCCAAACATTCCTTCTCGATCGGGTTGTACCGATGTTCGGCTCCGATCATTGTTCTACTCAAATAGTAGATTGCTTGTTCTCATCCTTGATCATCATTCTGAGCTAGTAGAGCTCCCAAAGAATGATCCATTGCTCGGACGTATACCAGGAAAGGCTTTCCAGATACCGGAGCTGCAAGGACTGGTGGTTGGGTGAGGTATTGTTTAATCTCCTCGAACGCTTGTTGGCAAGCGTCGCCCCAAATGAACGAGACACCCTTCTTCATTAATTTGGCGAAGGGGTGGCATCTTCCAGAGAGGTTTGATATAAACCTGCGGATGTACGCCAATCGTCCTTGCAATCCCCTGAGCTCCTTGAGGCTTCTCGGGGGTTGCATCTCCTGGATAGCGCGGATCTTTTCCGTGTCCAAATGGATTCCTGTAGAAGTTACAACAAATCCTAGGAATTTGCCACTGGCCACCCCAGGAAGGACTTGGTGGGATTCATCTTCAATTGATGAGCCCGCATGATATCAAAGACAACCTTCAGGTCGGATATGTGATCATCTTTAGTGCGGCTTTTTACCGCGATGTCGTCAACATAACACTCCACCGTTTTGCGTATTTGCTGATGGAAAATGGCATTCATGGCCTTTGATATGTTGCCCCTGCATTCTTCAGTTCGAAGGGCATGACGATATAGCAATATACCCATAGAGGTGTCCTGAAGGAGGTATGTTTTTCGTTATCAGGATACATTTTAATTTGATTGTATCCTGAGAATCCATCCATGAAGGACATTCGTTCGAATCCACAAGTATTGTCAATCATGACATCTGTGATTGGCAGTGGGAATTCGTCTTTGGGGCAAGCCTCATTTAGATCACGGAAGTCGATGCAGATTCGGATCTTCCCGTTCTTCTTGGCAACTGGGACAATGTTGGCTACCCAGTCGGGATGTTGTTCTTCCCTGATGAAGCCAGAATCAATAAGTTTTCTGACTTCTGATTGAATTGCTCCATTATTTCTGGACGGAACCGTCGCTGCTGTTGTTTGATAGGTTTTGCGTCCGGATTGATGTTGAGGCGGTGCATAGCCACTTGAGGATCAAGTCCAGGCATGTCCTCGTAATTCCAGGCGAAGACGTCTATATACTCTTGTACAAGAGATATTAGATCCTTCTTCTCCGATGGTGACAGGCCGTCACTTATGAAGATGGGCTTAGGATTGGCCTCATCTCCTAGATTGACTTGAACAACCTTATCTTCTGTGGGTGGCTCGCGCTGTTCAAAGCAGGTATCCCAAAGAGTATTTAAATGTTTTGATCCAAGGATCTGTATCAGATTGGATCATTTCTTCATCCCCGTCTTCCAGGTGGCTTGTTGAGACCATGTTCACTGAAAGTTCTCTGAAGATGTTGCCGACACTGACATCCGACTCCCACGATGACGTGTCTGAAGAGTAATTATGACCTGATGGCCCTCAAGAATCAGAGGCTGATGGGATCGGAGTCGATACATAGCCCAACCCCCGGCGCATCCGATGATAATAATCGGGGGCTTTCCCTTTCGGCACAAAGGATCGAAGTAGCGTTCTCCTTCCTTTGCCGAAGTTCAACCCGGGTCTGTTGTTTAGATCATACCCCATGTTTTCATCATTCTGAGTGCTTTTGGTTCATAATGACCGAACTGAGGGGATTCCTCCTCGCCTTCTGATTCTTCGCGGGGCGTTGGTTCAGACGAGATTCGCCCAAAAAGAATTGTTTTTGGCCTTTCCGTCTGGCTGGAACCATAAATATAGATTCTTGCGCATTATCATTCTCTTGGTATGTCCCGAAGGATGATTTTACTGGTACATGTAACGATGTCAAAGCATCCATTGCCGACCAGAGGTCATCATCTACATCAGTGCTAGTATCTGACGGTATTGAATCAGAAGCAAACACAGAAAGATACGCTAAATCTAATTCTTCATTAATGTACCATCCGCCTGCATCGTCAGCGGAGGTATTATCAACATCGGGCTTATTAATGCCCGTTACAGGTGGATCCAGCTCCCACACGCACTCATCTTCTTCCAGCTCGGTGTCGGCTTCATTGCCAGAGTCTGGTTCTTCTGGTTGCGGGACTTCATCTATTTCTACAGATTCCTGATATAGGAGGGAATCTGTGAAATAATTCTCCACTCCCTTGAACGGATGCCTCTCGGCAATCAACGTTCGCCACGTTTCCACTCCCGTCAATGTATTTCATGACTTGGTGGAGAGTAGAGGGAACGATGGAGTTGCGATGAATCCACTGTCGTCCCAGCAGCAAGTTGTAGGAGGTGTCAGCATCTATGACGTAGCATGTCACCTCTAACCTCAGATCTCCAATCTGGCATTTGAGCTTGACCTTCCCCATCAGAAGGGTACTCTTGGCATTGAACCCATAAATGGTCGTCTGGGTAGGGCTCAAATGGTGAGTAGGAATCCCGAGATGTTGCATGACCCGGCGAGGCATGATGCTCAACGCGGACCCTGGATCTACCTGAATGCGGTTCACCTCATACGATCCAATATACCCTGTGAATTACAAGGGTCGATCATGCTTCCCTTTAACCTGCATATCATCTGTTGTGAAGGTAATGTAGGGAGCATTTGGGAGGTGTGGAGGCAATCCTCTACATCTTCCTCCTTCGGCACCTGGGTCATGAAGACCTCAGCATTTGCCAGAGCTTCTTGTAGAGCTTCTCTGGTCGACTTTGATAGTCTAAGAAGTTCATACAAGGTAATGCGTGCCGGAATGTTGGCCAGTTGAGCCAAGACATCAAAGCGGTAAGGTGTCGTGGATTCTTCCGCTACACTTTCAAAAGAACTCGAGAAAATCGAGTTTCTTTCTGTTTCTCCACAAGTTGTTTCGTGGAGGGCTTGGTTGGCTCTACAGCTGGTTGTCGAAGGGTTACCGCCATCTCGCCATACTGCTTCAAGTACGGCTGTCCCGAGCGGGTTCCCACCATCGGTTGGTTGGGCTCTGCGGCCAAGACTATTGTTTCCTCCTCTGAGTCGGTTAACGAGGGAACATCAGTCTCGGCTTCTCGAGAGGAGGCACACACCATATTGCAGGATGAAGCCTTTGCCTTCCCTTTGGATTTCCTGTTGGTCACAGTAGTCCATTGCTGTTCATTGACAAGGTCAGGGTGGACCCACATGATTTCCCCTTCAGGTGTAGGGACGGGTACCAAGCCTTTCTCTTGCTGCTGGCGAGGGTCTGTGTTGACCACTCTCAGCTCTCCTCTTGGGATAGGGACTACTCCAGAGGGTGTCGGGGGTTGTCTTCCGAACTGGAGAACTGACGTCACATTGGCCGTCACCTTCTTCTGCTCTGGTCGGAGCTTTAACACCTCCGCGTCAATCAGAGCTTGAAGATGTCCTTGAAGACGTAGCAGCTTTTGGTAGGGTGCCCCAGCATCCTGTGGTACAAGCAATAGGTGGGATTGTCGGTCTTGCCAACTTCCTCGGGGCGCCTAGCTTCAGGGAGCTTCAGTCGGTTGCTCTTGTTGAGTAATTTGAAGAGCGAGTCGACATGTTCATCCTTGAAGGAATATTGTTTGTTGGCCCGTGGTTGGCTTGAAGAGCCACTTCCCTTGACCGGTTGAGGTTTGACAGGGGACTTGGTCTCCGCTGCCAAGTTATCCTTCCTTTTGGCTTGGAGGGATGTGTCTGGCGCACGCCTTGTTGACCTTTCAGACCTGGGCTTACCTTTTCTCCGCTCTGACGCGGGCGACAATCTCCTCAGCCTGTTCACCTTGTTGGACTAATTGCTTCCAGGTGCGGCTTTCAGCAACTCCTATTTGAGCAAGGAGTGAGGTTTGGAGATTGTGGCGGCATGTTTCCACCAGGGTAGCCTGGGTCATGCCGCTTGGACACCAGAGTGCCACGTTCCGAAATCTTTCCACGAAAGACTTGACGGACTCTCCCTTTCGCTACTTGGTGGCTAAAAGGGTAGGCATGTTGACCTCCGAGTCATCCTCGAAGAAGCGCGTTAAGAAAAGCTTCTCCAAATCGCCCCAGTTCTTGATAGAACCTTCTGGGAGCTTCATGAACCATTCAAAGGCCAGCCCTTTCAGGGTGCCGATGAACAGACAAGCCAGGATAGCATCGTTATCTACTACATTCCCAGTTTGGGATTTAAAGTAGTAGATGTGTGGTTGGGTGACCCTTTCCATCGAATGCTTGAAGGGTTGGAGCCTTGAACTTGGACGGGTATGGAACCAAGTCCCATTCAGCAGGATAGGGCCGGACCACTCCAGCTTCTTGGAGGCCTTTACGGTTGGTAAGGGCCTCGAGGCGTTGCTCCAATTGACTCATTCTTTTAGCATGAGCCTTTCCCTGGTCTTGGTCGCCCTTTACTTGCAACGAGGATTTGGACGAACCAGAAGTAGATCGCGGCCTCTCCTCAGAAGGTTCAGAAGATGAGCTTTCTCCCTTTTTCCCTTTGCCCTTCGTTTTTTTAGGAGGAGATTTCCTCCTATCTTCGAGCAACTGTGCAAGCATCTGCTTGAGGGAGTCGATAGATTCCTGCTGAGAAAGAAATCATATCCATTTGTGCCTTCTGGATTTGTTCTAAACGTCTAGCCGTTTCCTCAGGAGTGCCTATCATGTAGGCGGAGGCCTCCTTCTCAACGGAAGAGTTTGAAGCCCGTGATTCCGCTACGGCGGAGTGAGAATCATTCACTTTAATGCCATGGGCTAAGGCATTATAATCAATCGGGGGAATGGCCCCAGTCCGGGTGCGAGTGTGTTGATACACCCCTTCCGGTTCAGAGTCAGACTCATCGGAGCTGACTATAGGTTGTTTTCCCTTGCTCCTACTCGTCATATTTGCAGTGAGCTCCGGGTACTCAATGTCAGAGAAGGTTCTCCTTCTGTGGGAGCGCCTTCTTTTGGCTGACGGGGGAATCAGGGTCAGCTGTCTAACTAAAGACTGCTGGTTCACACCTGATCCGCAACGACACTCTGAGAGCATAGAGATGAGCCGTTGGCAGCAACATGATGAAGTGACCTGATTGGCACTTCTTTTCTTCGTCAAGTAATCCCTCAAATCCACGGGAGGGGGATCGAAGAGACTAGCCTCGCAATGTCGAAGACAGGAGGCATCCATGTGCTGTATAGCCTGGACGCAGGCTTCAGGGACGCGATTTTCGTGCCGCGGCTGTAAGACGCGCGTCTGGCGTCTCTGTTGGACGAGACGCGATTGCCGCGCTGCTGCTGGTGCGTCGGGGCAGAGACGTTTGAGAGAGGATGGGCTGCTGGGCCCCACGCTATGGGGCGCGTGCCTCTCGCGCTTGATGAGCGCAGAGGCTTCACCTTGACGTTTGGTGAGTTAGTCTTCAGAGGACCTAGCTTGATGTTGGCCCAATGGCTTCCACTCTAGTTTTGATGATGATCAACACTCATGTAGTTATGTTTACTAATATTCTTGTGTTTCTAAGTTTCAGATCATTAACAGGATATTAGTTGGTGATTAGCTTCAACAAGGAGTTTAGAAGCTATTCATGATGATTCCGGTGCCAAAGCTTAAAAATCATACCTTTGCACTTGGAGAATCACAGAGTTTGGACCAAGTCTACTTGAAGATGAAGATCGACAAGAAGACTTAGGTATCTAGTTTAGAGTTTGTGTTTTAGATCCATATTTGTAAAGCTTAGTTTAGTTGATATGCTCAAGTGTACAAATCACACACGTTTTATGATTGAGTTTTGGTTTTCATGAATAGTTTATCAAAACAAGTTTAAATTGATATATGTATAGTTGCTTCATTCTATACATGCATGCTTAATTTTTTAAACAAACTTATTTTGACTATCCTATTCATGTTTTGGAAAATTCTAGTTTGATAAAATACAAGTTTTGTTTTTGATAAAATTGGCAAGACACAAAAATGAATTGATATGATTGATATATGTCTTGAAATTTTTATCACAAGTTTGGTTATCAAAGTAAAATGATAAAACAAGTTTAGAAAAACATATTTTTAGAAAACAGTTTTTATTGTGATTAAAACAATTTTTTAGATTTACTGTGAATTTATGGGATTTTTATTGAGTGAAAAGACCTATTTTCAAATCCCGTATCTGTGCAGAACTGAGGACTGGCTGACAGGCCAAGTCGGTCGACCGGACCGGTCGACCGCACCTTAGGCCGGTCGACCGGGACGGTCGACCGACGTGCACAAGTCTGTGCACGTTTTGGAGTCTCTGGACGGTCGACCGGGCGGTCGACCGAGATGAGAGTTCTGCTCTCAGGATGTTTCGGTCGACCGGGCCGGTCGACCGCTTTTGCCCAACGGTCACATTTTGACCGTTGGCGGTCGACCGGGCCGGTCGACCGATGCCTGTCATAGCTGCCAACTCAGCCTAACGGCTAGTTTTGTATAGGGGCTATATAACCCCATCTCTTTGGGGATTTTGGCCAAGTTTTCTAAGAGAAAAATTTTCAGTTTTCTGAAGTGTTTAAAAGAGTTTTCAAAAGAGTTTTAAGTGCAAAACTTCTCATCTTTATTTGTTTTTGGTTTTTGGAAAATCAAAAAAACTAGGTTTTGGGATTTTGATTTGGTATTTCATTTTCTATCATATACAAGAGATTCCCAAGTAGTTTTTCTTTGTTGCTTGTTTCCAAAAACACTTTGTTTCCACACTTGAGCTATCTTCTATCCTAAACTATTAGGATTTTTGTTTTGTGGAAAAGAAAGAAAAGGAAAGAGGTTTGTGGTTGAAATATACCACTTGTTGTAAACCCTGATTTCTTGAGTTGCTCCCTCTTTGGTAGAGGTGGAGATTGTTGTATTGGGTTGTTGGTTTGGATCCCTCTTAGGTAGAGGTGATAGTGTTTTTTGTGAGCCTCTTCGGTAGAGGTGTGTGGAGATTGTTGTATTGGCTACGGGCCCAACCCCTCGGTTGTGAGGAGGTTGTTGTTGAGAGAGGAGTTTGGTACTCCTAGAGTTGTAAGAAATCCTCTTCGGTAGAGGTTCCCTCGGTGGGAGTTGAGATAGTGGAAATCCTACACGGTGGTGTAGGCGGGATGTAGAGCAAGGTGCTCGAACCTCGAAACAAATCTTGGTGTTTGCGTATTGATCCATTGTCTCTCTAACTCTCTCTCTTATTTGTGCAAAGCATCATATTCATATCATAATTGCTTGTATTGTGCATATTTCATATTGCCTTGCATTTATTCATATTGCTATTCATTCTTATATGCTTGCTTGATTGTGTGTATTTCATATTGCTTGGATTGCTTTGTGTGTGTGTGTGCCTAACTTATACTCATCCAACAAGAGCTTCACATAGCACCTCAACCCATTTAAAGGGGAATCAAGAGGAGTTAGTCCAGAGCCTCGCAAGGGGAATTCGGCTACACTTGTTGTATTGTATTAGTTTGTGCAACATTTGCATTAGCTTCCGCATTTAGCGCACTTAGTTTGCATTGAGTTTTTAGATTAGCAATTACACCTATTCACCCCCCCTCTAGGTGTTTTTCAATTGGTATCAGAGCTAGTGCTCCTGATACTTAGGCTTAACATCCTAGGAGTGAGATCCATTGCTTGCTAATTCATTTGCATTTGTTTGTTTGCACACATTTAGTTTATACCATGGACTTCATGACCCCACCTAGCTTTGACCCTTCCAACATTGATGTTTGGAAGTATAGGATGTCCATGTACCTAAAGACCCTAGGTTTGCATGTTTTCCTTGCGGCCACCAAGAGATGTTATCTTGGTGATTGCAATCATATAGGGGCCAATGCACAAGCCCTAGAGGCCATTAGAAGCACTTTATCTAAAGATTATCTTTTATGTGTTTCTAACTTTGATTCCGCTTTTGTAGTGTGGAACAAATTGACAACCACAACACCTCCAAGCTTCAAGACCAAATCTAAGAAGAGGAATCTAGTGGAGAATCCGAGCCACAACAATGCTATATGGTCCAAGGGAATGACTCCCTTGAGGTACATTCGGAATCCCACCTAGATAGTGATTATGATGCAGTTCTTCATGTGATGATATTGTTGATCCCCATGATTGAATGAAGAACTATCTATTGTTGTGAAAAACTAATTGAAAAATATAAGATTTTAAAAGGAAAAGTCTAGAAATTGAAAAAGAAAATAGAGTTTGCATGCTAGACTTAATAATGTTTTGCAAGAGAAGGTTGAGGTCTATAATGAAAGGGATTCATTGAGATCTCAAATAGAACTTGCACTAAAGAAAATGAATTTTTAAAATCTAAAAATGATTGTGAAACACTTTTGAAGAAAAATGAAAATTTGTCTTCAAAAGTTGATTTTGTTTTAAAAGAAAATGTTGATTTGAAAAATAAAATTATTTCTATTTCAAATGAGTGAATGCTTGTTTAGATAAGAATATGGTTTTGCAAAATAAAATGGATGCACATGTTTGCCATGCTAGGGTAGTACCTCACACTTCACCTATTGCATGCCACACCTCTTCTTCTAGGATTATGATGATATTTGTATGCTAAAGAAGAGAGTAGATTGTTTGGGCTCCACTATGAGCCAATGTGCTAAGAACCATACACGATTGGAATCCTTGGTTCGAAAGAAACAAGTTCCATCCTTTATGCATGCACACCCTCCACGGCATACACATGCTCCTCACGGACACCATCAACACATGTATGCTCATGTGTACTCATGTACACATTGGGACGTAAGGGCCACCTTGCTAAATTTTGTTATGATAGATTACATACTCCTAATTTAGCAAAGAATTTTGTTTGGGTTAGAGAAGGTACTAACCCCCATGGACCCAAAAGAGTATGGGTACCAAAGACCACCCCTCCTATTTTTGATGTAGGTGTGGCTCTCACATGACGTGAGAGTGATAGCACCTTGGAGTGGATGCGTTCCGGACTTAAAGGAAATCAAATTGGATGCATCACTTTCAAGGGAAGGTTGGTGGAGATGACCACCATGTTTGGAGACAAGGAGAGTTGCTTTTTCGATTTTGGTAACAATCCTTTTACTCCCATCTATTGTGTTTACACGCTTTATATTTTATCTTGATTATAGCATGTTTTTGGATGTCTATGGATTAGTATGTTCATTCCATGTTATTAGATCCTTGACATACATATATAGTATTGAGACACACATGCTTATATGAACCCATAATTAGTGTTCTCACTTTTGTTTAAGCTATAATGTACATCATGAATCTAATACATGTGAATTCACATAATAATCATGTTTTAGTTTTCCATGATGACTTTTATCATGATGATTTTATAGGTGTTTTTGATGCTTCATGTTTTGAATATATGTTTAAGTGTTAGTTTTCATTAAGACTAGTTATATACTTGTACATAGAGTGGGCTACAAATAAATCTATATATAGTTGAAATTGAATGCTAATTTGAACCCATTAGATGTGCTAGTATAGTCTAGTTTTGATGATCCATACATTTTAAACTTGTATTCCCATTTTAGATTTGTTTTATGAGTTTTTCACTTCATGTATATGTTTGTATGCCAAATTCTAAGATATACATGTATACCCCTTGAGTCATTTGCCTTTCATGCAAATCTATATATGGACTCAATTGTGTTTAGGGATATGTATGTATACTTATTGTGTTGACAATTCATACATATACCATGAAATGAAATTTGTTTTGATGAAAATTTAGATTTTCTTGATTTTGTGTTTCATGTATATGTCTATCTTGTCCAAACTATTAGATATACATGATTATCCTTTTGAGCCACGTGCCTTCATGTATATACACTTTGTGGACTCGTTGTGTTTTGGATATGTATGTATACTTTAGTTTGTATTAGACATACATATGGCATGAAAGTTAAAAAAGTTTTGATGATTTTCGTGTTTCTATATTAAGGAATAATTGAGCTTAATGAAATATTTTTCATGATTATGATCTTCACATATTATTTGTACACTCATATCTATTGCTCATGTTTTGTTTCTCATGAGTTATGCTTTATTGCTTAGAGTGATGATTATCATGTGAATTTCATTTTTGTTTTATTCCTTGCTTGAAGGATTTCGTGCTAGTTAACAAGTTTTTCATTTAACTAGTTGCGGTGTTCTTCATTTTGGTAGTGATTTTCAAACAAAACTACATTTTCAAATCTATCTTTGAAAACCCCTACCTTCTAAGGGCGGTAGGATGGAGATCATGTTCATGTATGCCCTAAATTGAAAATCTTTAAAACTTGAATTATGATTGGGTGGTAGATAATATGATGTATACACTTGAACTTATTGTTATGTCAATTGGTATCATTGAACTCTTTCAATTGGTATTCATTTTGATCTTCTTGTATACTCATATATGTTTGTATGTATGTATGCTTTAAATTCCAAGTATATCAATTTCTATTGGTATCTATTTTTCATACATATGTATGTTTGTGTTTATGCTAGTGCTTGAGTTTCAAATTTGTTTAAATTGATTACTTTTAAATTGTTATCAAGACTATGCATGACTTTAGTTTGTATTTCATAAAGGGGGAGAAAATGAGTATTTCATATTTTGTCTTTCAATTGGTATTTGTACTCCCATACTTTATGATTGACATTTCGAATTGGTATCATATGGTTTCAAAATGAAATATATCTTACAATTGGTATCAAAAATTTGTGTTTAGACATTCAAAATTTGTTATGATGTTTTACAATTGGTAATTTGTTATGTTAATTACAATTGGTATCTCAAAATGTTGTTTAAAGAAAAATATTCAAAGTTTTGATTTGTATTTCCTATATGCAAGGAGAGCTTAACATCTCTCTTACATATAGATTCATGTTGAGTATATTATAAATTGAGGAGCTTGACCAACTCTTCTTTATATGATATACGTGTGTAGGGGGAGCTTCACATCTCCTCTTATGCATTACATAATATGTGTTATGTGAATTGGGGCTTGTCATCCCTCCTTCATGTAATGCATATGTGTAGGGAAGCTAACTTAGCGTCTTCCTCTTCATGAATGTATATAGCATATAACATATATTGATCCTTGTTTATTGGTATCAAGATGCTTCATTGACATATTTTCTAATTGATATCATGTTTGTAGTCACCCTTATTGACTTTTTTTTGTTTTAGACAAAAAGGGGGAGAACATTGTTTGCATCGTTTTGATTGACAAAAAGGGGAGAAAGATTTTTACCCCTCATTTTATCTATGGTTTTGATTGTTTACCCCTTTGTTGATGATTGACAAAAAGGGGGAGAAGTATTTGAGTTTTATATGCATGCTTATATTTTATATGCATATATTATGTTTTAATCTCAAGAATATTAAGTTTAATTGATATATAGAGTTTGCTTTGTAATGGTATCTAGAGCTTCTTTTGTTTTAAATATTCCATTTGATATCTAGAACCATTTATTGTTTATGCATATGCATGTTTCATGTTTAATATCATTGCATATATTTATTGTTTATCCTATGCATGAGTTAAGGGGGAGCTTCCTTGAAGCTTATCTTTAATCCATGCATATATAACTCCATGAGTTTTGTCATCATCAAAAAGGGGAGATTGTTGGCCCAATGGCCTTCCACTCTAGTTTTGATGATGATCAACACTCATGTAGTTATGTTTACTAATATTCTTGTGTTTCTAAGTTTCAGATCATTAACAGGATATTAGTTGGTGATTAGCTTCAACAAGGAGTTTAGAAGCTATTCATGATGATTCCGGTGCCAAAGCTTAAAAATCATACCTTTGCACTTGGAGAATCACAGAGTTTGGACCAAGTCTACTTGAAGATGGAAGATCGACAAGAAGACTTAGGTATCTAGTTTAGAGTTTGTGTTTTAGATCCATATTTGTAAAGCTTAGTTTAGTTGATATGCTCAAGTGCACAAATCACACACGTTTTATGATTGAGTTTTGGCTTTCATGAATAGTTTATCAAAACAAGTTTAAATAATATATGTATAGTTGCTTCATTCTATACATGCATGCTTAATTTTTTTAAACAAACTTATTTTGACTATCCTATTCATGTTTTGGAAAATTCTAGTTTGATAAAATACAAGTTTTGTTTTTGATAAAATTGGCAAGACACAAAAATGAATTGATATGATTGATATATGTCTTGAAATTTTTATCACAAGTTTGGTTATCAAAGTAAAATGATAAAACAAGTTTTAGAAAAACATATTTTAAGAAAAACAGTTTATTGTGATTAAAACTATTTTTTAGATTACTGTGAATTTATGGGATTTTTATTGAGTGAAAAGACCTATTTTCAAATCCCGTATCTGTGCAGAACTGAGGACTGGCTGACAGGCCAAGTCGGTCGACCGGACCGGTCGACCGCACCTTAGGCCGGTCGACCAGGACGGTCGACCGACGTGCACAAGTCTGTGCATGTTTTTGAGTCTCTGAACGGTCGACCGGGGCCGGTCGACCGAGATGAGAGTTCTGCTCTCAGGATGTTTCGGTCGACCGGGCCGGTCGACCGCTTTTGCCCAACGGTCTCATTTTTGACGTTGGCGGTCGACCGGGCCGGTCGACCGATGCCTGTCATAGCTGCCAACTCAGCCTACGGCTAGTTTTGTATAGGGGCTATATAAACCCCATCTCTTTGGGGATTTTGGCCAAGTTTTCTAAGAGAAAAATTTTCAGTTTTCTGAAGTTTTAAAAGAGTTTCAAAAGAGTTTTAAGTGCAAAAACTTCTCATCTTTATTTGTTTTGGGTTTTTGAAAATCAAAGAAACTAGGTTTTGGGATTTTGATTTGGTATTTCATTTTCTATCATATACAAGAGATTTCCCAAGTAGTTTTTCTTTGTTGCTTGTTTCCAAAAACACTTTGTTTCCACACTTGAGCTATCTTCTATCCTAAACTATTAGGATTTTTGTTTGTGGAAAAAAAAGAAAGAAAAAGGAAAGAGGTTGTGGTTGAAATATACCACTTGTTGTAAACCCTTGATTTCTTGAGTTGCTCCCTCTTTGGTAGAGGTGGAGATTGTTGTATTGGGGTTGGTTTGGATCCCTCTTAGGTAGAGGTGATAGTGTTTGGTTGTGAGCCTCTTCGGTAGAGGTGTGTGGAGATTGTTGTATTGGCTACGGGCCCAACCCCTCGGTTGTGAGGAGGTTGTTGTTTGAGAGAGGAGTTTGGTACTCTAGAGTTGTAAGAAATCCTCTTCGGTAGAGGTTCCCTCGGTGGGAGTTGAGATAGTGGAAATCCTACACGGTGGTGTAGGCGGGGATGTAGAGCAAGGTGCTCGAACCTCGAAACAAATCTTGGTGTTTGCGTATTGATCCATTGTCTCTCTAACTCTCTCTCTTATTTGTGCAAAGCATCATATTCATATCATAATTGCTTGTATTGTGCATATTTCATATTGCCTTGCATTTATTCATATTGCTATTCATTCTTATATGCTTGGCTTGATTGTGTGTATTTCATATTGCTTGGATTGCTTGTGTGTGTGCCTAACTTATACTCATCCAACAAGAGCTTCACATAGCACCTCAACCCATTTAAAGGGGAATCAAGAGGAGTTAGCCCAGAGCCTCGCAAGGGGAATTCGGCTACACTTGTTGTATTGTATTAGTTTGTGCAACATTTGCATTAGCTTCCGCATTTAGCGCACTTAGTTTGCATTGAGTTTCTTAGATTAGCAATTACACCTATTCACCCCCCCCTCTAGGTGTTTTTCAATTGGTATCAGAGCTAGTGCTCCTGATACTTAGGCTTAACATCCTAGGAGTGAGATCCATTTGCTTGCTAATCTCATTTGCATTTGTTTGTTTGCACACATTTAGTTTATACCATGGACTTCATGACCCCACCTAGCTTGACCCTTCCAACATTGATGTTTGGAAGTATAGGATGTCCATGTACCTAAAGACCCTAGGTTTGCATGTTTTCCTTGCGGCCACCAAGAGATGTTATCTTGGTGATTGCAATCATTATAGGGCCAATGCACAAGCCCTAGAGGCCATTAGAAGCACTTTATCTAAAGATTATCTTTTATGTGTTTCTAACTTTGATTCCGCTTTGTAGTGTGGAACAAATTGACAACCACCACACACCTCCAAGCTTCAAGACCAAATCCAAGAAGAGGAATCTAGTGGAGAATCCGAGCCACAACAATGCTATATGGTCCAAGGGAATGACTCCCTTGAGGTACATTCGGAATCCCACCTAGATAGTGATTATGATGCTAGTTCTTCATGTGATGATATTGTTGATCCCATGCTTGAATGAAGAACTATCTATTGTTTGTGAAAACTAATTGAAAAATATAAGATTTTGAAAAGGAAAAGTCTAGAAATTGAAAAAGAAAATAAGAGTTTGCATGCTAGACTTAATAATGTTTTGCAAGAGAAGGTTGAGGTCTAATGAAAGGGATTCATTGAGATCTCAATTAGAACTTGCACTAAAAGAAAATGAATTTTTAAAATCTAAAAATGATTGTGAAACACTTTTGAAGAAAAATGAAAATTGTCTTCAAAAGTTGATTTTGTTTTAAAAGAAAATGTTGATTTGAAAAATAAAATTATTTCTATTTCAAATGAGTGATGCTTGTTTAGATAAGAATATGGTTTTGCAAAATAAAATGGATGCACATGTTTGCCATGCTAGGGTAGTACCTCACACTTCACCTATTGCATGCCACACCTCTTCTTCTAGGATTAATGATGATATTTGTATGCTAAAGAAGAGAGTAGATTGTTTGGGCTCCACTATGAGCCAATGTGCTAAGAACCATACACGATTGGAATTCTTGGTTCGAAAGAAACAAGTTCCATCCTTTATGCATGCACACCCTCCACGGCATACACAGCTCCTCACGGACACCATCAACACATGTATGCTCATGTGTACTCATGTACACATTGTGGACGTAAGGGCCACCTTGCTAAATTTTGTTATGATAGATTACATACTCCTAATTTACCAAAGAATTTTGTTTGGGTTAGAGAAGGTACTAACCCCCATGGACCAAAAGAGTATGGGTAACAAAGACCACCCCTCCTATTTTTGATGTAGGTGGGGCTCTCACATGACGTGAGAGTGATAGCACCTTGGAGTGGATGCGTTCCGGACTTAAAGGAAATCAAATTGGATGCATCACTTTCAAGGGAAGGTTGGTGGAGATGACCACCATGTTTTGGAGACAAGGAGAGTTGCTTTTTCGGTTTTGTAACAATCCTTTTACTCCCATCTATGTGTTTACACGCTTTATATTTTATCTTTGATTATAGCATGTTTTTGGATGTCTATGGATTAGTATGTTCATTCCATGTTATTAGATCCTTGACATACATATATAGTATTGAGACACACATGCTTATATGAACCCATAATTAGTGTTCTCACTTTTGTTTAAGCTATAATGTACATCATGAATCTAATACATGTGAATTCACATAATAATCATGTTTTAGTTTTCCATGATGACTTTTATCATGATGATTTTTATAGGTGTTTTTGATGCTTCATGTTTTGAATATATGTTTAAGTGTTAGTTTTCATTAAGACTAGTTATATACTTGTACATAGAGTGGGCTACAAATAAATCTATATATAGTTGAAATGAATGCTAAATTGAACCCATTAGATGTGCTAGTATAGTCTAGTTTTGATGATCCATACATTTTAAACTTGTATTCCCATTTTAGATTTGTTTTATGAGTTTTTCACTTCATGTATATGTTTGTATTGCCAAATTCTAAGATATACATGTATACCCTTGAGTCATTTGCCTTTCATGCAAATCTATATATGGACTCAATTGTGTTTAGGGATATGTATGTATACTTATTGTGTTGACAATTCATACATATACCATGAAATGAAATTTGTTTTGATGAAAATTTGATTTTCTTGATTTTGTGTTTCATGTATATGTCTATCTTGTCCAAACTATTAGATATACATGATTATCCTTTTGAGCCACGTGCCTTCATGCATATACACTTTGTGGACTCGTTGTGTTTGGATATGTATGTATACTTTAGTTGTATTAGACATACATATGGCATGAAAGTAAAAAAAGTTTTGATGATTTTCGTGTTTTCTATATTTAAGGAATAATTGAGCTTAATGAATTTTTTCATGATTATGATCTTCACATATTATTTGTACACTCATATCTATTGCTCATGTTTTGTTTCTCATGATTTATGCTTTATTGGTTAGAGTGATGATTATCATGTGAATTTCATTTTTGTTTTATTCCTTACTTGAAGGATTTCGTGCTAGTTAACAAGTTTTTCATTTAACTAGTTGCGGTGTTCTTCATTTTGGTAGTGATTTTCAAACAAAACTACATTTTCAAATCTATTTTTGAAAAACCCTACCTTCTAAGGGCGGTAGGATGGGAGGAGATCATGTTCATGTATGCCCTAATTGAAAATCTTTAAAACTTGAATTATGATTGGGTGGTAGATAATATGATGTAATACACTTGAACTTATTGTTATGTCAATTGGTATCATTGAACTCTTTCAATTGGTATCATTTGATCTTCTTGTATACTCATATATGTTTTGTATGTATGTATGTTTTAATTCCAAGTATATCAATTTCTATTGTATCTATTTTTCATACATATGTAGTTTGTGTTTATGCTAGTGCTTGAGTTTCAATTTTGTTTAATTGATTACTTTTAAATTGTTATCAAGACTATGCATGACTTTAGTTTGTATTTCATAAAGGGGGAGAAAATGAGTATTTCATATTTTGTCTTTCAATTGGTATTTGTACTCCCATACTTTATGATTGACATTTCGAATTTGGTATCATATGTTTTCAAAATGAAATATATTCTTACAATTGGTATCAAAATTTGTGTTAGACATTCAAAATTTGTTATGATGTTTTACAATTGGTATTTGTTATGTTAATTACAATTGGTATCTCAAAATGTTGTTTAAAGAAAATATTCAAAGTTTGATTTGTATTTCCTATATGCAAGGAGAGCTTAACATCTCTCTTACATATAGATTCATGTTGAGTATATTATAAATTGAGGAGCTTGACAACTCTTCTTTTATATGATATACGTGTGTAGGGGGAGCTTCACATCTCCTCTTATGCATTACATAATATGGTTATGTGAATTGGGGCTTGTCATCCCTCCTTCATGTAATGCATATGTGTAGGGAAGCTAACTTAGCGTCTTCTTCATGAATGTATATAGCAATATAACATATATTGATCCTTGTTTATTGGTATCAAGATGCTTCATTGACATATTTTCTAATTGATATCATGTTGTAGTCACCCCTTATTGACTTTTTTTTGTTTTAGACAAAAAGGGGGAGAACATTGTTGCATCGTTTTGATTGACAAAAAGGGGGAGAAAGATTTTTACCCCTCATTTTATCTATGGTTTTGATTGTTTACCCCTTTTGTTGATGATTGACAAAAAGGGGGAGAAGTATTTGAGTTTTATATGCATGCTTATGTTTATATGCATATATTATGTTTTAATCTCAAGAATATTAAGTTTAATTGATATTATAGAGTTGCTTTGTAATTGGTATCTAGAGTTCTTTGTTTTGAATATTCCATTTGATATCTAGAACCATTTATTGTTTATGCATATGCATGTTTCATGTTTAATATTCATTGCATATATTTATTGTTTATCCCTATGCATGAGTAAGGGGGAGCTTCCTTGAAGCTTATCTTTATCCATGCATATATAACTCCATGAGTTTTGTCATCATCAAAAAGGGGAGATTGTTGGCCCAATGGCCTTCCACTCTAGTTTTGATGATGATCAACACTCATGTAGTTATGTTTACTAATATTCTTGTGTTCTAAGTTTCAGATCATTAACAGGATATTAGTTGGTGATTAGCTTCAACAAGGAGTTTAGAAGCTATTCATGATGATTCCGGTGCCAAAGCTTAAAAATCATACCTTTGCACTTGAGAATCACAGAGTTTGGACCAAGTCTACTTGAAGATGGAAGATCGACAAGAAGACTTAGGTATCTAGTTTAGAGTTGTGTTTTAGATCCATATTTGTAAGCTTAATTTAGTTGATATGCTCAAGTGCACAAATCACACACGTTTTATGATTTGAGTTTGGTTTTCATGAATAGTTTATCAAAACAAGTTTAAATTGATATATGTATAGTTGCTTCATTCTATACATGCATGCTTAATTTTTTAAACAAACTTATTTTGACTATCCTATTCATGTTTTGGAAAATTCTAGTTTGATAAAATACAAGTTTTGTTTTTGATAAAATTGGCAGACACAAAAATGAATTGATATGATTGATATATGTCTTGAAATTTTTATCACAAGTTTGGTTATCAAAGTAAAATGATATAAAACAAGTTTTAGAAAAACATATTTTAAGAAAAACAGTTTTATTGTGATAAAACTATTTTTTAGATTTACTGTGAATTTATGGGATTTTTATTGAGTGAAAAGACATATTTTCAAATCCCGTATCTGGGCAGAACTGAGGACTGGCTGACAGGCCAAGTCGGTCGACCGGACCGGTCGACAGCACCTTAGGCCGGTCGACCAGGACGGTCGACCGACGTGCACAAGTCTGTGCACGTTTTTGAGTCTCTGGACGGTCGACCGGGCCGGTCGACCGAGATGAGAGTTCTGCTCTCAGGATGTTCGGTCGACCGGGTCGGTCGACCGCTTTTTGCCCAACGGTCACATTTTTGACGTTGGCGGTCGACCGGGCCGGCTCGGACGATGCCTGTCATAGCTGCCAACTCAGCCTAACGGCTAGTTTTGTATAGGGGCTATATAAACCCCATCTCTTGGGGATTTTGGCCAAGTTTCTAAGAGAAAAATTTTCAGTTTTCTGAAGTGTTTAAA